>JACEEZ010019575.1:30000-52500 GCA_016584305.1 Chionoecetes opilio | reverse complement strand
TCGTACTCCAGCTGCTCAGCAAACATGAACATCTTCATAGAATACAGGTTTCTGGCCATCCACCTGGCCTGATGAATGGCTCCAGGACGACTCCAGTGGATTCCGCGGGAGGCGTGTCTCCAAGGACGATCAGTGTAAGCTCAGCCATCTCACGGTAGTCAGCTCTAGGAGGCTTCTCCGACCTCAGGATTTCCTGTAGTATTTCCTTGCACTCTTTCTTCTTTTTATTCAACCATTTTTGTCTGATGGACAGGGTTGTAGGGTTGTCTGTGGTAAGATCTGTCCAAACGTCCTTGAAGTGCTTGAACCAAGGATTCTCTGGGCTCTTGACCTTGCCAAACAGATTCTCCCATACAGCACCAACCAGCACTTCTAGAATGTGGTGTCTGCAGGCCAGGTAGAACACCTTCCTGTCAAGCTGTTGCTCCAGAAGCTTGGCAGCTCCCCGATGTACTCCACTGTTGCTGGCCGTTGTGTCAAACACAAGGGCAGTGATCACTCCAGTAAGCCCCCATGCCTCCAGCAAATCCATGGATGCCTCTGCCTGAGCCGTTCCTGTTGAGCTGTCTATCACTGGTACTCCCAGTAGCTTGCCTTCAGGATATGCAGGTGGTCCTGAGACAAGCACAGCCAGAGTCTCTGACGTGGTCCCAGGATCACTTCCAGGACATCTCTCAGCATCTTGCCATCCCAGTGGAGAGCAGCATACTTGGGAGGGTCCTCGCTAAATGCTGCCATGTACTCCTGGCTGATGTGGTACCTTGTCAGCATCCTGTTCCGTCTCGTTGTTGAGGTTGAGATGACAAACTTGTCCAGGTCACTCCACCAGCCTTCAATGTAGCAGAGACTAAGGCTGTCACTTGATTGTCAGACAATCCCAGACGATCAGCGGTACTGCAGATGTCAACACACTCCATGACCCTCCTGGGAAATGTGAGAGTCACAGTGTCTTGGTGATGTGAACATCCAGGACGAGGTTGTTGGTAATCCATGTCCTCTGCATTCCCTCACTGTCGGTTGGGTCAGCCCAGTAGACACATCAGCAGCAGTCCTTCGCTGTGTGGCAGCTGAAAAATTGTAGAAATTTTTGTGACAAATTCATATCTTGTTCCTCTCTCTGCTGCAGTCTTGCAGCCCTCTCTGCTTGCTGCTGGGACCGTGACTCAAATATCTTGTCATGACCAGACATGTGGGCCTTTCTCTCTGTCTTCTGATCCTGGTAGAACCTGATGTCCTTGTCCTTCTTCTCCCTTGATAGCAGTCGGTTTCTCTCTATTTCCTGGATGGCATCTGAAGCTCCTATGTCGAACAGGCTATCTAATTCCAGGACAAAGGCACTCCTTTCCCTCCAGGGTCACCTGTTCTACCTTTATTCCTTGCTAGATCTCTGTGCTTTTTGTGAAGTGTCATGAAATGCTGCGCTGCATTGTACTTGTCATGGTCTTGATCCTAGCATCTGCCAGAATGGGATGATAGCCTCCACTGTTTCATTGGCGAGGTCTTGATGCTTAGGATTCCCTGTATTTTCTGGCAAACTCTGGAGATGGAGGAAGTACTGGAAGGCCTGTCTGTTGGTGGGTAACTGGGAGCCACTGATGCTGGATGATGGGTAGCCGATCAGGAAGGTTTCTGTAGCAGATCTAGTAGCAGGTCGGCGTGACGCTTGTCTCTGGACTGCAGGTGGAGGTTCTGAGATGTCAACTTTGCGTCCTCGGAGCTCCTTGCTTACTGCCATAGTGAAGTTATCTTGTGAAGTATCTCTGGATTTGTTCGCAGGTTTCAACAGATCTGCAACAAACATAACAGACCATTAGATGTCATGCTAAAACCATTGTGAATTTGTGACTAGAGTGAAATAAATTATATTTAGTTTAATTTTTTTGAAAATTTGTCTGTAAATATCACATGTAATATTTCCATAAATGTTTCTATGCATTTTGATGTTTCAGTCAGCATCTAATTACTTGCTTTAACCTGCTTATGCCCATTTATTGGTGAAAAAATAGGCGAAAACAAACATCAAAATGCTCCGAAACTGGCGTTTCAGAAAACGTGTATAGAATAGAACTTCATGCTTCATGAGGCAAAAGTTCCTGACATTTTGGCTTATAATGGTTGTAATTTTCGACTTTTCCAGGTCAAAAAGCATTGGAAACCGTGCAGGAGGGTATAAAAATAGGAAAATATTGTTTTCTGAACAGGTCTAATCCCCACACCCATTACCCATCACCCCACCCATTCACTCACCCATTACCCATCACCCTACATCAAGGTTTCCTCAATTCTCGCAACCCACATTTTTTTTTCACAATTCTCGCTAATAGGCTGCTAAAAAAAAAAAAGAATTGATCGGATCAAATCATAATTGGACTTAAAGTAATCGTCCAGACCCAATTTTTTTTTGCCGAATTATGTTGAATTCCGTAAAAACACGACTTTTGTAAAAAGCGCGCGAAAAAATAAATCTTCCCTCCAACAGGGCTACGATTGTTATTGATGACGTCAGAACAGGGACGCCCGCAGACACTCTGTCTGACACCTGTCGGCAAATGTTATGATGAGCGATTGTACTTCGGTATCAGACAGTGAATCTGTCGCTGTGACATCTAGAGAACGATGCTCATTCTGACACCGAAAGAAATGACGCTGGTCGCGTATACTATGAGGAAAACGAGCCTCAGATTGTCATGGAATCCTATGTTTGAGCCCGAGTACGAGGTGGATGAACAGGTGTTAGCAGAGCCTGAGGTTCAGCAGGAGGACTTGGCACTTCTCCAAAACATGGATTGGTAAATAAGATTTAACCATGTGTGTGTGGGAATCACAATGAAGGTACTTTCGAGAAAATCCTATGGTTAGTTTTGGAGCTACAGTCAAACGTCATTACTCGGAAACCACATACTAGCATTAACTATAGCATAGAGTTGGAAAATATGCGGGCGGGAAGGCAGAAAGTGTGACAGCCACACCAACACAGGGTCTCTCACCACAGGGCACGCCCACTCCACAACTGGTTTACTTGGTCTTGTTAAGAGGCAAAGCCTCACAGTCGTGGTGGTCCACCGCTGCTGCCAGTCCTGGCGTCCCTGTCTAACAGGGCCACCTGGTCTGGTATAGTGTTGGACTGAGTCAGTCTTACGGGGGGGCGCCGTTTCTCAACACAACTGCTCGCCCCAACACACTATAGGCGTGTATCACCCTACACACGCCACTCCTTTCCGTGTGCAAACTTTTCTCGAAAGGCACAGCTGTCTTGCTGCACCCATAAAGGATGCATGCATGTAGCATATAGCAAAAAAAATCTATCAGAAACACCCAAATATCTTCAAGTACTATATTTATCTCTGTGTTTACGTGCCTCTCTGATCAGCGCGGGAAGATGAGCCTCCCTGATGGTACGTCACCGAGCCTGAGCCTGAGCGTCTGCAAACCTTGAGAGCGTTTTGAAAACTCGGGGAATTTGCAGATTTTGATTGCGGATTATTTAAAAACGGCTGACTGGATACAAAAAGTGACGACGTGTTGTTGATATACTCGTTAATGGCTATGATTTGATTGCATTAAATCAGGAATGATGAAATGGTCTGGACGATTACTTTAAAAGTTGCCCCTGGTCGAGCTGGTTCCAAAACTGTGCCATATGATGGGATTGGGGCACGGGGGCGGCACCTATCGCGGACACACACACACACACACACACTTTCGCTTAATATATATATATATATATATATATATATAAAATATATATATATATATATATATATTTTATATATATTATATATATTTATAATATATATATATATTAATAACCAGGTCACTTCATACCAATTACATATACTCAAATGAATTATCACACTGTTTCGATTGTCCGACTCTCGTTTCGATCGCCACACACGAGCCGAAATGCTACCTGTAAACTATTGTTCATTCAGTCCTCTGCCAACTCAGACAACATACACACCAAGGTCTGTTAAGTATAAATTGTAATTTTATTTTTTAGATAATATAGGATTATTTTATTGTTTAAAAAAATTCTTTTAGATGTTCGCTTTTTAGCAGTAGAGCATAATAATTTTTTTAAACTATTTTAGCCTGATGATGCCAAGTGTCTTTTGGCGAAACGTTGCGCATAAACAACCCCAAGAATGACGAGTGTCTTTGTCACCCAGAAATGTCAAGATGTATCTACCTAAGAATACCAACTATATATATATACTAGCCGCAAAGCCGCCCTCCGGGCGGACTTTTTGGCTAGCTCCTGCGGAGGGCTATTGGTGGGCCTTCGGCCCACCACCTGTGTTTGGTGGGCCTTCGGCCCACCAAACATGGACTCTCCAGATATCCCCTTCTAACTTTCCTGAAATCATGGATGTAGAAATGTATGTATTCCCCCCACCCATTCACTCACCCATTACCCATCACCCCCCACCCATTCACTCACCCATTACCCATCACCCCCCCATTACCCATCACCCCCCACTTATTCACTCACCCATTACCCATCACCCCCCACCCATTCACTCACCCATTACACATCACCACACACCCATTCACTCACCCATTACCCATCACCCCCCACCCATTCACTCACCCATTACCCATCACCCCCCACCCATTCACTCACCCATTACCCATCACCACACACCCATTCACTCACCCATTACCCATCACCCCCCACCTATTCCCTCACCCATCACCCATCACCCCCACCCCATCACCCCCCACCCATTCACTCAACCATCACCCCACACCCATTACCCATCACCCCACCCATTCACTCACCCATTACCCATCACTCTACATCAAGGCTTCCTCAATTCTCGCAACCCACTTTTGTTTTCACAAGTCTCGCTAATAGGCTGTTAAAAAAAAAAAAAAAAAAATGTGATCGGATCATCTCATAAGTGGGCTTATGACCTTCCCCTGTCAACCTGATTCCAAAAATGTACCATATGAGGTGTTTGCGCCACGGGGGGCGGAACCTATACCACACACCCACCACACAGACAGACAGACAGACAGAAGACAGAGACAGACCACACTTTCGCTTATATTATTATAGATATATATACAGTATATATATATATACACACATATATATATATATATGTATATAATATATATTTATATATATATATATATATATATATATATATATATATATATATATATATATATATATTATATAATATATATATATATATAATATATATATATATATATATATATATATATATTATATATATATTATACTAGCCGCAAAGCGCCCTCCGGGCGGACTTTTTGGCTAGCTCCTGCGAGGGCTATTGGTGGTGGGCTTCGGCCCACCACCTGTGTTTGGTGGCCTTCGGCCCACCAAACACGGACTCTCCAGATAGCCCCTTCTAACTTTCCTGAAATCATGGATGTAGAAATGTATGTATTACACCCCACCCATTCACTCACCCATTACCCATCACCCCCACCCATTCACTCACCCATTACCATCACCCCCCCCATTCACTCACCCATTACCCATCACCACACACCCATTCACTCACCCATTACCCATCACCCCCACCTATTCCCTCACCCATCACCCATCACCCCAACCCATCACCCCCACCCATTTCACTCACCCATTAAACCCATTACCCCCCCACACCCATTCACTCACCCATTACCCATCACCCTACATCAAGGTTTCCTCAATTCTCGCAACCCACTTTTTTTTCACAATTATCGCTAATAGGCTCTAAAAAAAAAAAAAAAAGTGATCGGATCATCTCATAATTTGGGTTAAAACCTTCCCTGGTCAACCTGGTTCCAAAAATGTTCATATGAGGTGATTGCGCACGGGGGGGAACTATACAGAAACACACACACACACCCACACACAACAGACAGAAGACAGACACACTTTCGCTTATATTTACCATTACCATCACCCCCCACTATTCCTCCCATCACCCATAACCCCCCCACCATTCACTCACCACACCCCACCCTTACCATCACCCCACCCATCACTACCTTACCATCACCCTACATCAGGTTCCTCAATCTCGCAACCATTTTTTCACAAATCGCTAATGGCTGCTAAAAAAAAAAAAAAAGTGATCATCTCATAATTGGCTAAACTTCCTGGTCAACCGGTCCAAAAGTGCCATATGAGGTGATTGGCCACGGGGGGGGAACCCATACAGACACACACACACACACACAACACACACACAAACAGAAACAGACAGAGACACACTTGCTATATTTACCATACCAACCCCCACTATTCCTCACCCTCACCCATCCCCAACCCTCACCCCCACCTCACTACCCATCACCCACACCCATACCATCACCCACCATCCTCCCATTTCCTACCTAATCAGGTTCTCATTCTCCAACCACTTTTTTCACATATCGTAATAGCTCAAAAAAAAAAAAAAAGTGATCGATCATCTCAAAATGGCTTAAAACCTTCCCGGCAACCCGTCCAAAAATGTCATAGAGTGATTCGCCACAGGGGCGGAACTATAAGACACACAACACACACCACAACACAGACGCAGAAGACAGAACACTTGCTTATTTTACCATACCATCCTCCCCACCTATTCCCCTCACCCACACCCCCCCCCTCAACCCACCCCCTACCCCCCCCCCATTCACTCACCCTCCCTCACCCACACCAACCCACCCCTTTTTTCCACAATTTCGCTAATAGTCATACGATAATCTCATAGTGGCTTATACCTTCCATCAACCAGTTCCAAAATGTCTATAGGTGATTGCGCCAGAATTACCCCCCAGCAGACAACAACACACCTTTCGTTATCTTAAATATATAATATTATATATAATATATAATCCATATAAAATATAATAATAATTTTTTTTTTAATATGTATGTATATATTATATATATAATATTATATTATATAAATATATAAATTTTTATTTTTAATTTTTTTTTTTATTTATTATTTAAAATTAAAAAAAATTTTAAAAATTTTTTTTTTTTTTTTAAAATTTTTAATTTAAAAATTAAATTAATAAATTTTTAAATTTTAAAATTAAAATTTTTTTTTAAAAATAAATTTTTNTGCCCTTTGGGCAACCAAATTTTTAAAGGGAAAGCTGTGGTGGGTTGTCTGGAAAACGAGCAGCGTCCTGCGGGGGTAGATATTGTACTGCGATCTTTTAATTAAAAGATTATATATATATTACCCAAATACTAAAAAAAAGAGAAAAATGCACGGGTTTAAATGTATAAAAAAATGTTTTTTGTATTGGGAGTTTATAGTTGTCCACATATTTTTGAACGACACAGGGCCCACCTGGCGAGAGGTAGGTGAACTAAAACGTGATAAGTCGAATTGGGATAGAACCAAAAAATTTGGGTATAAATTTGAAGCTTTTTTTAATATTTTTTCTGAAAAAACAACCCCGTAAACTTAAAGAAAAAAAGACATCATATCCAAAAAAAAGCAAAATTTTTCGAAAATTTATAAAAAATTTCATAATATTACAATCTTGACATCAAAAAAGTGTGACAAAGACTCTAAAAACTATTTAAAGGGCAGAAAACTTATTGTTATGTCAGAAGGCACTTCACAGTCTTTTTTTTCAGAGTTTGCTTCTTAAGCTATCAAATGTAGGGTTGTATTCCCAGTTTGAAAAAGGGTACTTTTTTTGCGAAAATCTGTGGTAATGATTTTGCGAAATCTCTTTCATCTTGACTCCCCGCTCAGAATGTCTTTCACTACTTTTACATTGCTGACATATTCCAGGGCCCTGCTGTAGCATCACTCCTTGGGCCTTTCCCAGGTTGCGAAGCCATTCATACTAAATCCAAGGGGTGTCAGCAGAAGATGACTCTCTGGACCAACTAGATCACCAGAGTCGTTTTAGCTGTACCGAGGAATGGGTTTTCCCTCGTTGAAGCTATTGGCTTCTCATGGCGCGCGTTTGGCAGCAATGCCCCTGTTCTCTTTATCACTGAGTCTGCCCCGAAGAGAGCGAACGGCACACCCCCTGTGTCGGTACCACTTGTGGTTTTCAAGTTTTGAAAGCACTGCTGGCAATCTCTGGATCGTTCTCTTAAACTTCATCAGCCCTTTCATGAATGCGATCATTTGCAGGATCTCTGCAGCGTGAAAATACATCCACATGGGTGTATAAACAGTCCTAGGAAGAGGTTGAGGCGTTCCAGCTTCAAAAACATTTTTCTTCATCGTACTCCAGCTGCTCAGCAAACATGAACTTTCATAGAATACAGGTTTTTGGCCATCCACCTGGCCTGTGAAGGGCCCCAACGACTCCAGGGGTTTCCCGCGGGGAGGGTGCCCAAGGACGATCAGTGTAAGCTCACCATCTCCGTAGTCGCTCAGGGACTTCTCCGACCTCGGATTTCCTGTATTTTTCCCTTTGCACTTTTTTCTTCTTTTTTTAAACCTTTTTTGTCTGATGGAGACAGGGTTGTAGGGTTGTCTGTGGAAAGATCTTCCAAACGCCCCTTAAAGTGCTTGAACCAAGGATTCTCTGGGCTCTGCCTTGCCAAAAACAGATTCCCCCCATACACCCCCAACCCACTTCTAAAATGTGGTGTCTGCAGGCCGGGGTAAAACCCTTCCTGTCAAGCTTTTGCTCCAAAGCTTGGCAGTCCCCGATTCTCCCTTTGCGGGCCGGGTGTCAAACAAAAGGGCAGTGATCCTCCAGAAAAGCCCCCATGCCCCCAGAAAACCTGGATGCCTCCCCCTGAGCCTTCCTGTTGACTGCTTCACTGGACCCCCCGTGCTTCCCCTTCAGGATATGCAGTTGTCCTGAGACAAGCACACCAGAGTTTTTGACGGGCCCCAGGATCACTTCCCAGGCTCTCTCAGATCTTGCCATCCCAGTGGGAGCAGCATATTTGGGAGGGTCCTCGCTAAATGCTGCATGTACTCCGGGGATGTGGTCCCTTTGTCAGCATCCTGTTCCGTCCGTTGTTGAGGTTGAGATGAAAAATTTTGTCCGGTCAGCCCACCACCTTCAATTAGCAGGACTAAGGCTGTCACTTGAGTCAACAATCCCAGACATCCGGTACTGCGATGTCAACACCTCCATGACCCTCCGGGGAATGTAGACACAGTGTCTTTGGTGATTGAAAATCCCGGACGGGTTGTTGGTAACCTGTCCCTGCATTCCCCTTTACTTGGTTGGGTCGCCCAGGTAGACACTCAGCACATCCTTCGCTTGTGGGGGCTGAAAAATTGTAGAAATGTTAACAAAAATTCATATCTTTTCCTCTCTCTGCTTCATCTTGCAGCCCCTCTGCTTTCTGCTGGGACCCTGGGCTCAAAATTTTGTCATGACCCGAATGTGGGCCTTTCTCTCTGTCTTCTGATCCTGGTGAACCTGAGTCCTTGTCCTTCTTCCCCTTGATAGCAGTCGGTTTCTCTCTATTTCCCGGATGGCATCTGAAACTCCTTGTCGAACAGCTATCTAATTCCGACAAAAGGCACTCCTTTTCCCTCCAGGGGGCACCTGTTTTTACCTTTATTTTCCCTTCCCAGACTCTGTGCTTTTTTTTGAAGTGTCATGAAATGCTGCGCTGCATTGTAAAATTGGGCATGTCTTTATCAGCCATCTGCCAAATGGGTGATAGCCTCCACTGTTTCTTGGCGAGGTCTTGATGCTTAGGGTTCCCCGTATTTTTTGGCAAATCTGGAGATGGAGGAAGTACTGGGGAAAGGGTGTCTGTTGGGGGGTAACTGGGAGCCACTTAGCTGGATGATGGTAGCCCATCAGGAAGGTTTTTGTAGCAAACTAGTACAGGTCGCGTGACGCTTGCTCGGACTGCAGGTGGGGGTTCTGAGTTTTCAAAATTTGCGTCCTCGGAGCTCCTTGTTTCGCCATAGGGAATTTCTTGTGAAGTACTCTGGGTTTGTTAGCAGGTTTCAAAAGATCCAACAAACATAACGACCATTAGATTCATGTAAAACCATTGTGATTTTTGGGTAGAGTGAAATAAATTAAATTTTTGTTTAATTTTTTTTAAAATTTGCTGTAAAAATCACATGTAAATTTCCTAAATGTTCAATGCTTTTTATGTTCAGTCGCACAATTACTTTCTTTAACCTGCTTTGCCCATTTATTGGGGAAAAAATAGGCGAAAACAAAAATCAAAAACTCCGAAACTGGCGTTCAGAAAAAGTGTATAGAAAAAAACTTCTGCTTCATGAGGCAAAAGTTCCCGACATTTTTGGGTTATAATGGTTTTTAATTTTCGACTTTTCCCGGGCAAAAAACATTTGGGAAAACCCTGCAGGGGGGTATACAATAGGGAAAAATTGTTTTTTTGAACAGGTCTAATATTATATATATATATATTTTATATATATATATTATATATTATTATATATATATATATATATATATTATATATATATATATATATATATATATATAATATAATATATTATAAAATAATATATTATTATATAATAATTATATATATTATATATATTATATATTTATTAACTATAAAATTATATATATAATATCGTATATATATATATAATTTTTTTTTTTCTCTACTCACAAAGGGGCTGGCCAAGAGCACAAAAAAAAATGGGAAAAAAAAACCCGCTTAGTTGGGCCCGTCCCTATAAAGAAGACAGTAAGAAGAGAAAAAAATGGGTTTGCCAATTTAGTTCGGGGGTTCTTGTCACTCTTCTCTTGAAAAGATTTAAGTCGTAGGAAAGTGGAAAAATAGAAACAGGAAGAGAGTTCCAGAGTTTACCAGTGAAAGGGATGAAAGCGTAAAGATACTGATTAACTCATGCATTAGGAAGATGGACAGAATAGGGATGAGAATGAATAGAAAGTCTTGTGTAGCGAGGCCGCGGGAGGGGGGGGGGAGGCATGCAGTTAGCAAGTTCAGAAGAGCAGTGAGCATGAAAATAACGGTAGAAGAAGGTAGAAGATAGCAAAAGAAGCAACATTCCGGCCGTGATTTAAAGATTGAAGACAGTCAGTCAGAGGAGGGGAGTTGATGAGACGAAAAGCTTTTGACTCAACCCTGTTTAGGAGAGCTGTATGAGTGGATCCTCCCCAAACATGTGAGGCATACTCCATACATGGGCGGATAAGGCCCCTGTACAGAGCAAGCAACTGGTAGTGGTAGTAGTAGTAGTGGTGGTAGTAGTAGTAGTAGTAGTAGTAGTAGTAGTAGGAGTAGTAGTAGTGGTAGTAGTGGTGGTAGTGGTGGTGGTGGTGGTAGTAGTGGTGGTGGTGGTGGTGGTAGTAGTAGTAGTAGTGGAAAAACTATATATATATATATATATATATATATATATTTATATATATATATATATTTATATATATATATATATATATATATATAATATAAATATATATATATATATATATATATATATATATATATATAATATATATATATATATATCTATATATATTATATTATATATATATATATATATATATATATATATATATATATATATATATTATATATATATATATTATATATACATATATATTACATATATATATATATATATATATATAGATAGATATATACAAAAATATCCAAGACACCCAAGCAAACAAGCAAACACAAAGATTGTGTTCAGGTGACCCCCGCAAGACGCTAGTCCTTAGGAACAGGTCAATTTGTTTTGCAGCCAACTCACCCTCGCGCGCGCGCGCACGCGCGCACGCACACACGCACGCACGCACGCACGCACACACACACACACACACACACACACACTCACACTCACACTCACACTCACACTCACACTCACACTCACACTCACACTCACACACACATTGTATGTAGTACAGGAGCATTAGTAAAAATTTAACGAGAACCTAGAAAAAAATAGTAGAAAGCTGATTTTTTCAGGGGAGCTCCAGAAAACCATAAGCATGTCCACTGTGCAAAGTTCTGCAAATTCAACCTGGTGGCATTTTCAAAATTGAAGATGGCCGCTATAACAATTTGCTATAAATGGTTAAAATACCAAAATCGGCATAACTGGCAACTTATTACAGTGGATCCATGCCATGTTCATTTTGAGTTAAAATAATTAGCATAAAGTGTAATTACTAGTATATTATAATAATAGTGAGTGATAATTAGCATAAACTCTAATTAATAGTATATTATAATAATAATAATAATTATAATAATATTTTTCTCGTTTTTCAGGTGCTGTCATGATGGCAGAGTTTTGCAGTATTCCCACATGTGGTAAGCAGATCACATCAGATCGTGCAGAGGTCCATGATAAGGGCCTTGAGGGACTCCTACGAGCCAGCATTGAAAGAGAAGATGGTTTGCAGTCTGTATTTGAGAGGAAGAGGTCACAATTGCCAGTCCCAGTCCATGGTAAATGTCGTCGCGAATACATTCGACCATGCAGTATTACTTCTTACAAAAGGAAAAGGGAAGAGCCATTGGACTCTGATTGGGGCACATCATCTTCAAAATTACGTTCAAGAACTCGAGTTTTCAATATAAAAGAAGATTGTCTCTATTGTGCAGACTGTAATAGACTACAATGTAGAAACAAAGATACCCCACAACCGTCGGGTACGGGCACATGATGCTATGACAAAAGCCACCCTTCAAAGCGTAATTGAGAAAGCTGGCGATCGCCATGATGAGTGGGGAGATGCTGTTAGACTTCGCGTATCCAATGAGTTAGATTTTATTGCTGCTGAAGTCAAGTACCACCATGACTGTCAGGTTCTCTTCTATGCTGGCAAACAATTTCCAAGCGAGAATACCCGTGATGGATATCAACGGGGCCGACCTGTCAATGCCACAAAACACGCGGCATTCCAGAAGTTGTGCCAATTTATACGCGACAATGATGAATGTCAATATTCACTTGCAGAACTTATGACTTTGATGGACGACTATTTAGATGGAGAAGAGGGCTACAACCCCAAAAGGCTAGGACAGAAATTGGAGGAATGTTTCGGGCAGGACATTGTTCGGACTTGTGATATTGGAAAACAGACCATATATACTTTCTTAGATGAAAGTAACCACATCCTTAGAAGTAATTATGAGTCCAGTAACATGACAAAAGATTCAATCATAGATATGGCAGCTGCAATCATACAAGATGATGTAAAGTCTGTAGCATATGTTAACTCTGAATACCCGACAATGACACAATTGCAAGACAGTGATAAAATGGTGCCTGACTCTTTGAAACGACTACTGAGTGGTATAATCAAATCAAAATCTGACAAGAGTGTCAGCTGTGAACGCCGCCGTACAGCACTTGCACACGGCATAATGTCTGCGTGTCGACCTCGATCATTTGTGTCTCCAATATTGCTAGCAATATCTGTTTATATCAATCGCAAGTATGAGTCTCGAGAACTAGTAGATATATTGAGTAGCATGTCATCGTACAAGCCACCCCAAACATAAATCTTCATATGCTCTGTGGACGGAACCCTTTGCATGTGTACTGTATACGTGAAATCCAGGAAGCTTGTTCTAGTATCAAACAACACCTGATGTTTGTACATGCAATCACTGGATGGGATACTGTGTCTTCCATATACAATCAAGGGAAAAAAAGGGCCCTCCAGCTGTTCGATAGTGATGACAATTGGGACTGTTTGAGTGTTTTCTCTCAGTCTGACAGCAGTCAGGATGAGATAGCACGCATAGGAGAGTTGTTTCTACTAAAGCTGTATTGACCTGTCCGGTCAAATTCACTGGACAAGCATCGCTATGTTATGTACTTCCGATCTACACGTAGAGCGTCCTTATCCTCATCTGGTTTCAAGTTGGAATCAATCCCTCCAACTTCAGCAGCTGCCAAGTTCCATAGCTATAGAACATACCATGCTGTTAAGCAATGGCAGGGAAATGAGCTACCACCAAATGAGTGGGGGTGGGAGTACAGAGAGGGGATACTTGTTCCAATCTATACCGATAGGCCTGTTGCTCCCGAGAAGGTACTGAAAATGGTATCTTGTGGCTGCAAGGTAGGGTGTGGAAAGTCATGTCGTTGTTACAAGGCACGGATGGAGTGTACCATAATGTGCACTGGTTGCAGTGAGTACAATTGTAAAAAATCGCATGTTCTTGATGTGCAAGGCGAAGGGGATACCACTGATTAGACATTCCTTCAACATATGGTTGGGTTATTTGTGGTTTCTAATTGGTGTTTTGTACAATATAACATAGTTTGGCTATTATAAATGTAACGTACATAACATAGTTGTGGTATTATTAAAATAAAAAAATAAAAAAAAATATTTTTCTTCACCTTATTGAATTTATGTTAATTATGTCAACTCAAAATATTTTGTATGGCTCCATTGTATTCAGCACACTCTAAAACATAGATGTACACACAAAAATCTTATTACTACGAACTCGGATGGATGATCTTAGTACTTTTCATTTTATCGTTAATTGTGATGGCGGCCATTTTGAATTAGGAAAATGCCACGAGGTTGAATTTGCAGAACTTTGCATAAGGACGATATATACAATATTTTGGAGCTCTCCTGAAAAAATCAGCTTTCTACTATTTATTTCCACCTTTTAGCTAATGCTCCTGTACTAATGGCTCTCTCTCTCTCTCTCTCTCTCTCTCTTCTCCTCTCTCTTCTCTCTCTCTCTCTCTCTCTCTCTCTCTCTCTCTCTCTCTCTCTCTCTCTCTCTCTCTCTCTCTCTCTCTCTCTCTCTCTCTCTCTCTCTCTCTCTCTCTCTCTCTCTCTCTCTCTCTCTCTCTGACGAGATTTACTCGATACACGCGCGCCAGAGCCGTTCAAGCCGACTTGATGACGGATTGACCAGGGGAGAAGTTGGACAAGGGACGAGTTGGACAAGGGACAAATTGACTAGGTTACGCTTTGGACTGGTACCCAATTGACTTGAGTATAATATGACTTGAGACCGAAATGTCTTGGGGAACATTTGACCTCATTAACAATCACCTCAGTACCAATTGACCTGCACCCCTTTAAACACCTCACAACCCACTCACAACACCTGCCACCTTAACTATCACTCCCTACCACATGCACAACCACACTCCACCACAACCCATTACAACTCCCACTTCCACACCATTCCTAACACCAGCCTTCTATCCCCCCACCAGTGGGGCCCCTATGCAGCCTGGTGATTTCAAAACACTGGCGCGTAAACAGTCCAGAGATATAGTGGTCTATGACGCCTTATCATATATGTGTGTTGGACGTGATAGAATTTCCGTGTTAGACGTTTAATTTTATGATGGAACTCCAACACACTGAAAGCGGCATTTTTATACTTGTTTATTGTTTTTTTGTGTAGTAAATATTTACGACGCAACTCCTGGTGATAGTATTTTATTTTCTCTGGATGGGAAATAAACGACACTGACACGAGTGTCTTTTAGAGGGCTGCATGGAATCCACTATTTTCTCGTCTTAGTCAGTCAAGGGCTAAACTTAAAGTAATTATCCAGACCCATTTCTTCTTTGCATAATTATGTTGAATCCACACAATCCACAAAAAATAATTCATTTCCACGCCTTATTTCCCTAAAAACATGACTTTTGTAAAAAGCACGGGAAAAACAACAGCCTCATTCCAGCCGTGGCGGGAAACTTGCTGGTGACGTCACGGCAGGAAGCCTCCCAGCCCGGCCCTAATACAAATACACGTAAACTCAGAAACAAATATAGTATTTGAAGAATTTTGGGTGTTTCTGATATTTTTTTTTTTGCGATATTGCATATACTTGCATCCTTTATGGGTGCAGCAAGAAAGCTGTGCCTATCCAGAGAGCTTAGTACCCATTTCCGACCTATACGGCCACGATATATGTGTGCAGACGTGTGGAGCGCCGGGCGAGAGGTGCTCAGCCAAGATATACAAGCTTCACACCGCCCGCCTCTCCCCGGCGCTCTACACGTCTGCACACATATATCGTGGCCGTAGAGGTCGGAAATGGGTGCTAAGCTCTCTGGAAAGGCACAGCTTTCTTGCTGCACCCATAAACGATGCAAGTATATGCCATATCGCAAAAAAAAAATATCAGAAACACCCAAAATGCTTCAAGTACTATATTTTTTTCTGAGTTTACGTGTATTTGTATTAGGGTCGTGCTGGGAGGCTTCCTCCCGTGACGTCACCGAGCCGTGGTCCGTCGTCTGCTGGTCGTCAGTTGTGTTTTGAGAGCTCGGGTAATTTACAGATTTTGAATGCGGATCATTTAAAAACGGGTGACTGGATGCAAAAAGTGACAACATATTATTGAAATACTCGATAATGGCTATATTTTGACTGCATTAAAGCAGGAATGATGAAATGGTCTGTACGATTACTTTAAGGGTGTGGGAAAGATAGAGTTAAACAACTGCACCACTTTCACACTTACATACGACTTCAGTTTTAAGAAAAGTGTGTTTATGGAAGCAGCAAAAGGTTAGCAACCGTTTTCCAATGTTCCTCGAAGTATTGCCATGGAAATGCGTATCAGTGCTCTTTTAACAAACTTCCTTCATTCTCAGCTCGTGCCACATGCAGATACGATCATGCACCATTCTTTCCTCCGCCAAACTATGAGGTGCATGGAAGGCGTGAGTCGATACAAGATAGGATGAAGGCAGCCTAGTCACGGCTGTAAAAGTGTCACCGGCATCCACATCGCCCCATTATCTCCTGGGATGTAAGATAATCAGTATCTCTTTTAAATTTTTTTCAAAACATGTGAATATGCACAGAAAATAGGCATGTTTTAATACTTTTATTGTGCACGCGATTATTCATCATCAGCTTGCATATACCCAGCAAATTTAGTTAGATCACATCTAAAGAAATACTTGCCAATTCTTAATTTTTCTCTATTGGTTCACGCTCCCCTTGGTAATTCCACGCCCTCCTGGGGGCGCACCCCCCAGGTTAAGAACCGCTGTCCAATGTTGTCGCAACCAGCTATGACGAGTTTCCGACGCATGAAAAAAGAGCATATGAGAAACATAGCGCACGATCCAGCACCAAAAAATCGTTCACATATTGGGGCGCTCTAGCTAGACGGGGATTTTGTTGAGTATTCCGACACTGCTCCGATGGCCGTCCTCCTGTGCCAGAGGACGGCAGTATTTTCTGCGAGGACAAACAGCGGGAGGCGCGTGTCTTATGGCCTCACAATAAAGTTCAGCCCCAGGAGGTCTTTTCCCCTCCATGACTTACAGTATGTGTCTGGGTGACTTCCGGTCATGTGTTTTGGGGAAGAAAGACACAATACTATTTTTATTTTGTAAGCAATAAACTTGTCTACATCTCTTTTCTATTTTTTTCTGCAAAGGGTACTTAGTCTTGACACTAAAAATTACAGATATGCAAAGCAGCATCATAAGAGTGAGCAACAAATGAATTCCTCCCCTGTGTCTCGTCCAACTGCCAACTCGAATGTAAAACAGGAGCTGCAATGCCACATGGAAACAAGCAAACATCAGATAGAAGTAAAGCACTGCATCACAGAACACGGCACGGGAGGCATTTGAGAATATTATGCGTAATGCTAATTATCAAAAGTGAAGTCAGCGTTACGGACAAAAACCTGTCGCGTCATCCATCTCACCTGTATTACATACAGAAGAAGATACACCTCCGTATGGTCAGGTGGCTACGAAACCCTGACCAGGGGTTCGAATCCCACCTGGTACCGTTATACTATAATAATAATAATAATAATAATTATAATGATAATAATAATAATAATAATAATAATAATAATAATCGTAAAATAAATATAACAATAACAATGATAACTATGGGGGGGGGGGCACTCAGTAGAGCGCATACCTCCGCCCAGGCATGTAATAATTGGTTGCCATGGCAACAGTTGTGATTAGATTTCATCCAAAATGAAATCAATTCTTCCTTATACCAAATAGACTTGGTATACCAAGTTTGGTCCAAATCTATTCGTAACTTTTCGAGAAATCCTGTACACTAACAAACAAACAGACAGATCGGGGTGAAAACATAACATAATTGGGTGCCATGGCAACAGTTAAGATTCGATTTAATCTAAAATTAAATCAGCTCTTCCTTATGCCAAATAGACTTGGTATACCAAGTTTGGTCCAAATCTATTTGTAACTTTTCGAGAAATCCTGTAAAATAACAAATAAACAAACAGATCGGGGTGAAAACATAACCTCCTTCCAACTTCGTTGGCGGAGGTATAAATTAAAATAATAATTTCAAAAATAATGATAATGATAACAATGGTAACTAAGGGGGGCACTCAGTAGAGCGCATACCTCAGCCCAGGCATGTAATACTTAATTTAATTTTGTAACGTGAACTGATTATCAATATATAAAGTATAGACAACTGATTGATTATTCACAACATATTTATTTGCAAATCATTTGCCTTCATTTACACGCCAAAAGTAACTTCCTAATTCGAGTTGTACACTGTATTTCTCAAATGACAAGAGCAAACATGCTCATTGATAATCAAATAATGAGATATAATGATATGCATATCATATCTTATTGACATCATCATTGACATTGGCACAGGGTAAGAACGAATATTTCATTCACCATGTTAAAGGATAGGGAAAATCGGATTTTCAATTGATTGCCATGGCAACAGTTGTGATTCGATTTCATCCAAAATTAAATCAGTTCTTCCTTATACCAAATAGAATTGGTATACCAAGTTTGGTTCAAATTTATTCGTAACTTTTCGAGAAATACTGTACACTAACAAACAAACAAACAGACAGATCGGGGTGAAAACATAACCTCCCTCCAACTTCGTTGGCAGAGGTAACAACAATGATTACAAAAAAATACAGCAACTAAAGTATGATATTTGTATCCATTACGACCTTTATTGAAAACATAAATAGACTAGGGGGGGGGGGGGCACTCAGTAGAGCGCATAACTCCGCCCGAATATTTCATCAATTGGTTGCCATGGCAACAGTTGTGATTCGATTCCATCCACAATTAAATCAGTTCTTCCTTATACCAAATAGACTTGGTATACCAAGTTTGGTCCAAATCTATTCGTAACTTTTTGAGAAATCCTGTACACTAACAAACAAACAAACAAACAAACAAACAAACAAACAAACAAACAGATCGGGGTGAAAACATAACCTCCCTCCAACTTCGTTGGCGGAGGTAACAATTGGTCAGCATTGATGTGAACATTTAGTTGCCGAGCAGCAGCGGTGCCTCTGATATGCAAATATTGTTACCTCCGCCAACGAAGTTAGAGGGGTTATGTTTTCACCCCGATCTGTCTGTCTGTTTGTTTGTTTGTGTTTGTTTGTTTGTTTGTTTGTTTGTTTGTTTGTTTGTTAGTGTACAGGATTTCTCGAAAAGTTACGTATAGATTTAGAACAAACTTGGTATACCAAGTCTATTTGGTATAAGGAAGAACTGATTTAATTTTGGATGAAATCGAATTGCAACTGTTTGTTATAGAGCGCATATCTTCGGCGGAGGTATGCGCTCTACTGAGTGCCCCCCTCTAATTTTCTATTCAGTGATATTAGAGAAAAAGGAATAGGTATTATGGGATACTTCACTATATGTTTATTTTGGATGAAATTGAATCATAACTATTGCCATGGCAGCCAATTGATGAGATATTCAGGCGGAGGTATGCGCTCTACTGAGTGCCCCCCCCCCCCCCCCCCTTAGTTGACTATGTAATTATTAAACATACATGGTGAAGGGAACGCAGAGAAAAACAAATATTTTCGAGTGTTTGATCACGAGCGACAGAGTAGAAAAGAGTAAGAACTAGGGGGGGGGCGCTCAGTAGAGCGCATACCTCCGCCGGAGGTATGCGCTCTACTGCATACTGGAGGCGCATACCTCCACCGGAAGTATGCGCTCTAAAACATACAGTTGTGATTCGATTTCATCCAAAATTAAATCAGTTCTTTCTTATACCAAATAGACCTGGTATACCAAGTTTGGTCCAAATCTATTCGTAACTTTTTGAGAAATCCTGTACACTAACAAACAAACAAACAAACAAGCAAACAAACAGAACGGGGTGAAAACATAACCTCCCTCCAACTTCGTTGGCGGAGGTAATAAGGAAGAAATGCAGTGGAGAAACAAAATTGCCACTCAGTCACCATGACTCATTTGCCTCGTAATTAAGGGGAGAACAGAAAAATTTAATATGTCCTTACCTTCACTCTTCGCCCAGCTATTACCCTCGCCGCCCACGCATTCCCCACTACCGCCTTTTTACACCATCACACCAAGGCAGGGAAATGCTAATTACACGGTTCCTTTAACAGGTGAGACTTAGGACAGCAGTTACCTGACCCAAACTACACCCCCGCGAGCCATCTAGTGCGCCACTGTTCCTCCTATAAGGTGTTATTTCGCATCATCGTCCGCGACTTTACTGGCCAAAACAAAATGGACGTTAATTTTTTGGGGGGACATAAACACACATAACTCCACCCCGGCCGACGCAGCACTAGGAATTACTGGTTAACATATTTGATGGTGACGCCCTGCCTATCCATCGTCTTGTGATACTTTGTAGTATACTACAAGTTATAAATAATTTTATAAAAGAACGCAAGATCGACGGAAAGCGATTGAACATAAAGGTGTAGTAATGAAACACATACACACCTACACCTCCCCTCCCGCACACACACACGCTCATTTCACACACATTTAATTTTTCTTATTTGCATTAACCTCTTTTTCTTCCAACTATTTACATTGCTTTTTCATTTCCCATCTGCTTCTCCTACTTCCCTTTTGATTTTGATTTTTCCATCATATCTTCCGCTTCTTTTTCACCCTTCCGCCCTCCTATTCTGTCTTTCCTCTTTTCTCATCCAGGAAGAGATGGCGGTCATTTGTGTAATACCAAGTCCTGTTACTCAGGGAGATCGCCCGCCAGCTATGCACATCTGTGGCTGGGTTGTGGTGGCGCTTGTCGTGGTTCTTCTTTCTTACTAGTGGAAAGAAATATGTGATGATGACAAAACACACACACACACACACACACAAAGACAAGACAAACATACAAGCAATGCGAGAGACAAAAATCAAAGGGTCTAGGCAGTGGCAAGATGGTCTTTCTTTGCAGCTGTCCGTGAGGAGTGACAGTCTCGTACAATTAGCAGTGATGGAATAATGGTGGCAACTTTCTGCCTCATCCTGACGCAAGACTAGATGAGGTGCGGGTGCGGACCTGCTTAAACGTCCACCTCATCTCATCACGAGTAATTAATGACATCCCTTCCTTGCCTCAGTTTACTGTAATAGACTTAAAAAGACTTGATTTAGATGATAATTATGATGACGCCTTTTTTGCACACAATCTGAATCAGGGGAAAACATAATAGTTTGATCGATTAAATCTGTTCGTGTAATCCTGGCGCTGGTGATGCTGAATACTGAAGGATCGCAATTTTTATACTTAAAAAGACCGTGGCTTTCGCAGATAATTAATCCAATCAAGTATGCGCATTACATAATCACTCGCATCATAACCAATCAAGGCCGCTTTTTCTCCGCCTTTATTTTTTTCTCGCATACGTAAACTTGTGTCTCGTGGACCAATAAGTATGACATTCCACGCATCTCAGCAGAGGAGGAAACGCTAATTTCGCAAACTTGTATATGCTTATTATTTTATGATAGCTTTTTTTATGGAATATCATTAACAAGAAAGCGCAGATCTCTTTGGAATTTGTGTACCATTTTTTTTAAGTGACAGACGACAAGCGGATAGCCACGGCTGATTCCATAATGACATTGTTTTTGCTGCTTCGCTATTGTTGTTACAGTTGTTGCTCTAGTTGTTGCTTCTGTTGTTGCTGCTACAGGTGCTTCTGTTAATCTTACTACTTATAGTGGTCTAGTAGTGATTATTGTAGTAATAGTTATAGTATAGTAGAGATAAAAGTAGTGATACTATAATTATATTGTGAAGTAATAATTAAAGTATTCTCTGTTATTACTATTTTGCATTTTTGTTCTTTCTCAGTTGACACAATTCCTGCCAATCATGTGGAATTTTTCATAAATTTCAAAAAGGAAAGAAACTGAACCACGCCCAAATGATAATATAGAAATATAAAAATATTCTGTTCAATTCACAGACAAAGCGTTTGAGAAAAGAGGAAGAAAATATGGTGATGATAATAATGATGAAAGTCATATGGCACCAACATGGATAAAAAACTCAGAATTTTTACAAAATTAGGGAACGGTATAAAAATGCAGACAAACAAACAACTTTAAAAAAAAAAATCAGTCTTTACGGGAACAATATCAATTGAGGCTCCAAACTTTCACTCTTTACCTCCACCAACGAAGTTGGAGGGAGGTTATGTTTTCACCCCGATCTATCTGTTTGTTTGTTTGTTTGTTTGTTTGTTTGTTAGTGCACAGGATTTCTCGAAAAGTTACGAATATATTTGGACCAAACTTGGTATACCAAGTCTATTTGGTATAAGGAAGAACTGA
>JACEEZ010019575.1:0-25000 GCA_016584305.1 Chionoecetes opilio | reverse complement strand
CGACAGCAAACCCATCAACAAAACCCCGTTCTCGCGGAGCACTAAAACAAATAACACATGACCTTCCTACTGTTGGCTAAAAGAGAAAGCACACTTAACTTACCTTACATATTATACCCCATTCTCGTCTCCCTTACACACACCACATCACAATCAACCTCCTCGACCATGCCGTCTCGATACAGCTAGGAGCGGAGGGTAGTGTCGGGCGACACAAGTCAAACAGAAATGGACGAGTGGTGGTCACTGCTCACCTTATATACACGGCGCCGGCTGCGTCAACCCGCGTTTGAAAAACCAGGGCGTTTAACGGCCCGCATTATACTTAAACATAGGTGTGGGAATTAAATTGATAGGATGACTTGAATGGTTACACTCTTAAATATAAATTAAAACACTGGTGCTTGAATTAAACTCACAACTGAAAAAGATAATTAAATTAAGGGACAACTTGAAATTAACTAACTCTTGTACTAAAAATATTTACCTGGTGGTAGTTAGTGGCTGTCCAAATAATGTCCCCAAGCTAAACCTTAATATTGAGATCTCAATAAGCTAGGAACACTGTAATGGATTAACAGCCAGGGCTCCTGCAAAAGTTGTTACTTAGCTGGTGACGTCTTAGATGTTTGAAGACATGATGTTTTGTAGACAATATGGCGGGCGTAACCTTCTCGATGTATCAAGCCGATACATGGACCGTGATATTGGGTTTAGTAACCCATACTTTCTATGAATACTATTTACAATATTTACACGAGAACACACGTGGTGTCTCTAAATGTGTATAAGGAGCAAAGTGCCGATGAACTACTCGCCTTCGTGGAGTCTGACTGAATGAGGCCGAGTCAGCTGGATTTCCTCTGACGTTGCCTTGCTCCAATGATATACGAGCCCAAATTAATTTCCCAATAAATTTATATTACTCCTATGTTTACTACTATTAATTTTAGTAATATTCTTAATTATCTCTGGAGAAATCTATAATTTCCGACATTCTGGGGCCAAGGGAAAAATTGAATTATAAATAAATAAAATCAAAGCTGACCTTCCTCAATAATTTGTTGCAAATTCTCCCTGAATTTAGCGGCAGCGGATCTAGGATTCCTTCGGGAACCAGCTTCTTCATGAGAAGAAGGCCTGTCTTGGTTTTCTTCGGGAGTTAGATTAACTGCCCTCAGATCTACCTTAGACCCTGGAAAATCTGCAACTACTTTCAGTGGATATAATTTATTCACTGTTCTAATTACTGAACCCAATTTTGTCTTTAATTTTACAGTTCTGATGACCCCCTGTGCATCTTTATGACATTCCTCTATTCTACCCAAAGGCCAACTGCCTCGAGGTTTCTCATTTTCAATTAATACCACCTCCCCCTCCTTTACATTTTGCTCTTTCAGTGATTTGTTAGATATATGGATGTCTCTATCTAATAGAGAGGTTAAATATTCCTTTTTCCATAGGTCATGCCATTTATTTAATACTTTTGATAATTGTTTATATTTAAAATTTAATTTGTCTGCATCTAGATATGATGGGTCTAGATCAAACTCTGAAATTGATACTGCTGGCAATGAATTTAGTCTAATACCATGCAATAGATGTGAAGGCGTCAGTGCTTCTGGCTCACCTAAATTATTGGTGACATATGAGAGGGGCCTATTATTAACTCTACATTCAATCTCCACTAAAATTGTATGGAGGTCATCAAAGTTTATGGCTTTCTTAAACAAAACTTTCCTTAGACAGCTTTTGACCATAGACCATATCATCCTCTCATAGAGGCCCCCGAACCAAGGGGCTTTGGGGGGTATGAATTTCCACTCACACCCCTTAACTTCTAGTTCTTCTTGCACTCTGGCATCTTCTAAAATTTGGATAAGCAGGTTGGAACCTAACTTAAAATATGTAGCATTGTCGCTAATAATTAATTTAGGACATGACCTTCTGGACAGACATTTGAGACCATAACTATTCTAGATCTATCTACTCTGTCTATGAATCTAGAAGGAGTTTTTCCAAAGGGTATCAGTCCAGATTTTGTTTTCAAGAAGCTGGAAACATGTTCTTGAATTAGACCAGTTATTATTTTACTGTACTAGTCTGCTCCTATTAATAGATCAATGGAATCTACTGTATCCTTTAAGTTTGGATCTAGGAGCCTAATTTCTTGGTCCATCATGTACTTTAGGAATTTTTCCATTCCATCCATCCTAATATTGTTAGGTAAACTTTCCAGAACTATAGCATTCAATCTTATATATTTAGAACCAGACCTGACTGTAAAATTCACTAAATCATAGGTCTTAGTTTCTATTTCTCCTATAAATCCTGAAATTTTCAAGTCCACCTGGCCACAAGATTTTAAATTTAAACTATCAGACAAATTTTTACTGATAAAAGTTCTCTGTGATTCTTGATCAAACAGAGTTTTTGCAGCCTTGACAATTTTACCCCTAATTATGGGTATTGAGCCTATGGGTAGAGCTGTTGAATTGTCATGAACACCCGTAGGTCTCACTGCACACACATACTGTGCCACTCTCCCAGTCGGTTGGCCCACGTCACATAACAAAGAATGATGGAATCCATTATAGCATGAAGGACATCTGCGTTATTTAAATCTACAGTCCTCTGTCTTATGATGGTAAGTACATTTTTCACATCTTCCTAACTCTCTAATACGTTTTAGCCGGTTACCACGGCCCTCATAATTTTTGCAATTAGTGGCTTTGTGGAACCCTTCACACAGAATACATTTAAATTGTGAGTTAGGACTAATTGGTTGGTGTGGAACTCTGGCTGGGAATTGTGAGTTAGAATTAATTGGTTGATGTGGAACTCTGCCTGGGAATTGTGAGTTAGAATTAATTGGTTGATGTGGAACTCTGCCTGAGAATTGTGAGTTAGGATTAATTTGTTGGTGTGGAACTCTGCCTGGATCTCTACAGGCTCCTGGACCTTCTTGGATTGCAAAAAATTTAGCATCATATTTAGAGGGCAAGGAGGGTCTTGCATCCTTTTTCTCTCCTTCCCTTTTATCCTTCTTGTAATCCTTAGATTGTAAATTATTTATAATGTCTAAGAGACTAGTTCTAATGTCTTATACAGAAGGATAATCCTTTTTTGACTTGAATTGAACTTGATCAACAGTTAGGTTAGGCAATTGATCTACTAAGAAAGTGGACAGCAACCAGCTAGATTCTTCTAAATTACAACCTGCATTTTCTGCTCTCTTCAAGTTACTCTCTAACTCTGCTTTAAATTCAGACAGAGATTGAAAATTATGAGAGGGTACTTTGATATTAATCAATTTTCTTGCAAGGTCTCTCAACTTTTTATCTCTGTTCTCGTAGGTTTTCTTCAGTAAATCTACGGCACACTGATAGCTAGCAGTTTCTGAAGGAAATCCTGAAATGAGCTCGCCAGCATCACCCTTTATCTGACCTTTTAGGTAATTCAATTTATCCACTGCAGTCAACTCTGAACTAATATGGATATTACTTTCGAACTGGTCCCAAAAGAATCTCACTCCGCTATATCACCTACAAACTCAGGCAGCTGAATAATGGGTAATTTGATTCTCTTACGGCTCATGTTCTTAGGCTTATTTTCTTCTATCACATCATCGATCTTATAGATGGTATTTTGTAAGCGATCTTCAAAATCAGCCTGATCACAGATTAATGCTTCCACTTTATCACCTTCCGCCTCATTTACTAGAGTATCATATAGATTTGATAGGATACTTATCTTTTTCTCTAACTGTGCTTTCCACACTTTAAGTTGGTGAAATTCCACATGATCCACCAGAGCTACATCAATTTGATCCAGTAACTTAGTGCAGTGCCCTTTATGGCCTGCTAAAATTTTAGCTGAGGCCATAATGCCACCAATCTAATGAATAAATATGGAGACAGACAAAATTTCAAATTTATGGATTGCAAATTGCTAAATAGTTAATTTGGAAATTGAATTATGAGTAACTTGTTAGTTATGAATTTAAATTTAAGCCAAAATAAAAAAAAATATTGACTAAACTAACAAGTTAGTAGTACCCAGAGTTAAAACTGAAATTCCTGCAATGGCTGGTGGGTTTGTGTCCAAATGCTATGATGATGCCTTATGGCTTTGGACACTTTGTTCCAAATATGTTGTCTGCCTTCAAAGGTTGGATGTATCCCGTCCATGATCCGCAGATCCATCGGGAAGGTTTTTCCGCCCAACAAAATGATGTGGCCTATTAGCTTACGCTGCAATTTCCTATTTATGGCCCTTGAGATCTTTTTGTAGCGCTCGGCCTCGACAAAGTGAGGATGGTTTTGGGGGTAAATTTTTGGTTCCATTGTGCATAAGACATAAGTGATTCCCTTTTCTGAAACAGACCGATGGATGGCCATCATATCCTCAAATAAACAATCTGTGGTAATTATCCATCAACCACCCTCTCATAATTGGTAGAGTGGTGGTTTGATTCCCCCCCCCCCCTTGTGAGAGGTATTTTCCGCTCGTCATACGAGGGTGCGTATAGGGATGTATATATATATATATACATATAATTATAATGGTAATGGGTAATATTAAGGTAATTTAAGTAAATGATTAGTACTGGGATAGGATAAATAAATATTCTCAGTGCTATTAACCATTTGCACCTTATATAATTAGCACCTTGATTGGAGCGACTGGCTATTGGTCGCCGTCATTTAAATTTGCACCAATTGAGGTGGTCCCCGTGTAATTTGTGGTGGCCGTCACCAGCCGCCCACTCTCGGAGTATCAGTACACTCCAGCTATTCGTGATAGTAACATCTAATAAACTATCAGTACACGCCAGACCCTCGCCTTAATAATATCTCTTACTAATATATACGTGCTTGTATAAAGAAGAGATTTGTACATACTTTAATTGTACATATAGTGTAAAACCAATAGGACTATGTTATAAATCAACACACTGAAGATAGCCGTGCGTCATGGATAACAGGGTGTGAAAACCCACTTGACGCCCACAATAACGCTTCCACCTCCGCTTCTGTCATTCACGGGCGGGATCACGCGCGACCACATCGGATCACAAGGACTTGCAGTATTGATCAAGCCTACGTAATTCAACCCTAATCCACCGATAGGTATCCTAGTTAGTTGATTAGCTAGGATAATGGAGTCGGGATGAGATAGAACATGGGTTTTGATTAGGTAAGAACCCTCATATTAAATATGTTTGTAGCATAAATTTCTACATTTGGTGCCCCGATGAGGAATATTGATGTTCATGTGACTCAAAGTGGTCGTTAATTGTGAGGTGATTATGAGCCTACCACAATTGGTGGTTATGAGGCTGGAGGCGGGGTATTGCGCGGCGTCAATAATGACTCAGCTGTTCAACTACCTGCCAGGTAGTAGATAGCATTAGAGGTTACGTAGACTAGTTAGTGGTAATAGTTAAGTGCTGGTTGGTCATAGGCCTGGTTATGCGCCTTGACAGGCTAGCCAACGGCGCTTCCAGCACTTAGGATATACAATAATTAATTATCAACTAGCAAATAATTTTAGTAACGTAATCTTGCATTTAATATTTTATTTTAGTTAATTAATTAATTCATGGCGAAATTAGCTAAGCACTCATTATCAGCTAAGTTAGCAATGCTCACTAGGGTACGCCGTATAACAAAAATTCTTTTTCTCAACTTTGGCATGCCAATTTCCTATGTAAAATGGAATTCTAAGACGATTTTATCTCATTCCATTTTTGCATTTGAGCAATTCTTACAATGCAAAATCGCTCTTTTATATTGCACCCTTATCGAATAATGCTTAAATGAGTACGCAGTGTCCGGTTGGTCCTATGTATTGCATCATGCACCAATATGAGTTCCAAATGACTAGCGTGGTAAGCTCTTTCTGATCAGTTGGTTCGTCAGGCACTACATCACAGTGTCACAGCCTCTACGTTGGCCTAGAACGTGTCCATCATGTCCTTCTTAGACCTGAAGCAAGTCATGGTCTCCCGGTGGTGGGCCCGAGCCCGGATGAACCCGTCTCTGGCCTGCTGCCCCACCACTGCTGCCGCAGCCTCTGTCACCTGCTTCACGACTATTTCGGTGCTCTGAGTGTGGATAAAGAACTCCGGAACCTCGTACGGCTTGACCAGGATCTCCTGGATCTGATCCCCGGACAGGGAACAGGTGAATGTCGGCTCGTGCACCTGGTCAGGCTGCCAGCTGATCAGTGTCTGCAAGCTGGTGGCTGACAAGTTCAGCTTGGGTGTGATGCGAGGTCTTACACTGGTGACCCCATACTCCTCGCCTGCCCTCAGCTTCAAAATCTGGGTCACGGCGAACCTGCGGTCGTCCTCACTCTGACTCGCCATCAGCGAGAGGAGGACACATTCTGAGTGTGCGAACCATGCTCCTGTCCGACGTGAAGGTCACGCTGTTTGTACTCTTGGCTGCGACCTCATGCAACCTNGCCCTTTTTGATTTTTGCAACTCGCCCAACATTTCCTCGGGAGCCCCGGGGGGGTGTGGACTAATTTGAAATACTTACTATTTAATCCCAAAAACTAAATGGGGGCAAGTAACCCAGGCGGGAAAGCTTGCGCACCTGAGTGTTTTTGGCAAAAGTTTTGGGTAAATTTTTTTTTAAATTGAAAAAATTTTTTCTTTCAAAAACCAAAAAGCTTTTGGAAGCCGAACTTTTTTCAGGGAAAATTAAACCAATTGGGGTAGTATAAAAAATTCAGCAATTTTATTATTGGTTCAATCCAAAGGGGCACGAAAAAGGCTAGTACCACTGTTTTTGTTCTTTGCTTTGGGCCCCATTTACTGTTGGGACCAATCATACGACTTTTAATGGGTGTGTTCCCAGCAAGGGCCTCCGCAGCGGGTCCGGGGCCACCGAAAAGGAAATTTTTTGGCAGGTTTGGATCAGGTATGGTGCATTTTGGGTTTGTTCAAAAGCCATTAAAACCCCCGGGGCCTGGGGTTTTTACCCCACGTACTGAATTCCTGGATTTTTTTTCTTCGTGTACGCCATGGGGCCCTATTAGTACTGGTATATTGCCGATGTATTCTAGGGTCAAAATTTTTCAGACAAGGTTTTAATATAATGATTATTTGTTTTAATCAAAATTGAAAACAATTATTGATTTATCCTAACTCGTTACATATTTCGGATAAAATGCAAAATCCACACCTATCATAACTATTTAACTGATAAATTATGGATAAATGAATTGGCAATATTATACATCAATTCATTATCCTCGTCTTCATCAATGAATCGCTCTCTCCTGAATCAGTATCTCCTGGTGTTAGGTCTTGAAGTTGAACGACATCCTTCAAATGAATTGGTAGTGCTGGTCTTGTGTATCGCACTGGCTATCGCACAAGCCATTCTCAACAGCCCATCCATGTGAAAGTGGAGACGGAGAAGGATCTATCTTAAGATAATTGAGGAGCATGTGTGTTTGATAATTTCCTCTTGTTACCTTCAGGTCATGTGAATCTCTATCTGCTGGAAGTCTCATAGTCCGGCCGCTAAGGACCAGATTTCAAGAGGATGGGGACATGCCGGATAAAAGCACCAAATTTTGTTCAGGCATTCTACAGGGTCCTAGCTATGATTTTGAGAGGGGAGACAAACGATCCAATTACTCAGAAGCCTCTATGAACCATTTTTGTGATAACGGCTAATTTTCACTTAGAAAAATCTTGATGAAATCAAGATTCGCCTTTAATGGCAAAAGAAATATTCCGTATATGCAATACATCCACTAGTTTGTTATTTTTTTCATCACTTCTTATACTTCAAGATCACACTTTTCAAATTTTACCAGGACAACCGTTCTATTACAATGGAATTTAGGCTTACATGTATGACCATGAATTACTTACGTACATGTACTTAGTTAAGGATGCAACAATGTCTGCTAACTGTTTTGTTTTGTGTGTTGCAGATTTTGAAGAGCCCCAGTCCTCATCTGTATGGATTGGTCCGTTGCAGTTGCCAGAAGAAACCTCTGAGCCACTTCGCTGTCCTTAATCACTGGGGGCAAGTCGGCCAGCTGTCAGGATCTTTCCTGGAGAAGTGCTCAGTTCAGAGAACTCAACGCTCTGCCAGGAAAGTGCCTTTTGGGAAAAAAAAATGTTTTCCAAAAGGGCTTTTGCTTTTTTTTCTTTTTTTGAAAAAAAGGGGGGCAGGGGGCCCAACAAATCTGGGGGAAAAACCCCAAATTCCCCAAAATTGGGGGGGGAACCTTGCCCCCCCCCCTTTTATTTGAAAGGGAAAAAAATTTTGGGGGCGGGGGCCCCCCCCCCCCCCCCCCCCCCCCCCCCCCCCCCCCCCCCCCCCCCCCCCCCCCCCCCCCCCCCCCCCCCCCCCCCCCCCCCCCCCCCCCCCCCCCCCCCCCCCCCCCCCCCCCCCCCCCCCCCCCCCCCCCCCCCCCCCCCCCCCCCCCCCCCCCCCCCCCCCCCCCCCCCCCCCCCCCCCCCCCCCCCCCCCCCCCCTTTTTTTTTTTTTTTTTTTTTTTTTTTTTTTTTTTTTTTTTTTTTTTTTTTTTTTTTTTTTTTTTTTTTTTTTTTTTTTTTTTTTTTTTTTTTTTTTTTTTTTTTTTTTTTTTTTTTTTTTTTTTTTTTTTTTTTTTTTTTTTTTTTTTTTTTTTTTTTTTTTTTTTTTTTTTTTTTTTTTTTTTTTTTTTTTTTTTTTTTTTTTTTTTTTTTTTTTTTTTTTTTTTTTTTTTTAAAAAAATTTTTTGGGCAAAAAACCCCCGGGGGGGCTTTTCCAAGGAAAAATTTGTGCGAGAGACATCTTTCTTTTCCTGGGTTTTCCCAACTTCAGGGGTTTTTCCCCCTGATCCCAGAAAAAACTCTTTTTCCACCCAACCTCAAGAGTATGGTGACCTGCTGATGAAAGGATGACTTAAAAGATCAGACTGCACAGATTCCCGGGCCCTTCTCAACTGCCTCACAGCATATCTTCAACTGAAAAAAAGAGACCCAGAAGAGACAACAAAACCAAGCAGTCGATCACGATTTTCGTTGGAAAAATTGAGCCACCCCTACCACTCTACATTGGCCGAACCTCCACCGCAGACTATCAAAAAAAATTGTTACCCAGATGCTGATTTGGGGCCTGATGTCATTTGACCGGGGCTCCACCTAGAAATCACCTGGCTACTGCTTGTGTAGGACAGAAGAGAAAGGGAGTTGGTGCCCAGTCCAGTGCGCTTTCAGCTCTTCATTGGGGGCCCTTGATATTTTGGCCAAAACCCCTCAAGCACAACAGCCACGGGTCATTCCCAGGGGACGGGTATCACCCTGTTCCAGTTTCCTACCATTTCAAACAGGGGCCCAAACCCCAGAGTAGATAGCCTAGCCCTTCTAAAAAACCCAACCCGGGGACCATGACTGCCTAAAAAACTTCACCACTGTTCCAGCTGGGGGCACTTCGGAAGGAAAGGGGGGCGTGCCGGGACTTGTATGACTCCGACCCACATGGACACCTGACAACCCCGCGACAAAGGGGACAATGGCGGGAACATGCCATTTTGCTCAGGAAAAAGGAAGGTTGGTCAGGGGAAGATGCTGTTGCCTTTTGCTTACCACGCCTCCGGGGAAGAGACCCCCGTTGATTGCAGCCGCAATCATTTTCACCCCCTCCCGCTCTTCAGTGAGAAGGCTGCCACTGCGCAATTCAACAGGATGAATGTTCTTCGTAAGCCATACTTTTTTCTGAATCCTGGGAAAACTTCCGTCTTTTCCCCCTTAGATGCTCCGCTGTATGCACGGGCCAAGTTCGTTAAAGGGCACGGGCCGCACACACTGGCAAAGACCAGTACTGGTTTTTTTTGGGGAGGTCTCCATGTTGAGATGGCTTTTTTGGAAGACACTTGGGGACTACTTGGAGGCATCAGGGGGAAAAACCGATTTTAACTCAAGCAGGCATTGCATCGTTGGCACTGCGAACCTTTTTCCCTGACGGCCTCACACCTCACGAAGACCAGAACACGCCCACCAATCATTGCTCTCGCCTGGCCAAGATGCAGCGGGAGCCACCAAGGCAGTTGGTAAAAACACCAAGAAATGATAAGGTTTTGGGGGCATGGAGCGGCATGGCTGCCAGGTTTTCCAACATTCCATTACGGGACCCCCATCCTGCGGCTGGAAATTCTTGGCCTGATCTTTGACGTGCACACGGGGAAAACAAGTTTTTCCCCTTATACTTTTGAGACACTGAAAGCTTTGTCCCATGGTTTTTCGTTTGGGACCACCAGAACATGCCGGGTTTTCTCCCGGTGCAATCAGGGACATGGAGAGGCCCCCCCCCCAAACCCCCCCCCCCCGAAGTCAACGGCAACGGGGTCGTTAAAAAACAGCCAAGGTTCTCCCTATACCATTGCCAAGCCCACGAACAAAACAACGACTTGGGGAAAGGTGAAGGAGGACATGGGCCTTACCGAGCCCCCGTTGCCTTAGGAGGTGGATGGTTTTTGGGGGGCCCGGGCAGGCGCAAATCCTGGCAGAGTTCGGGGAGCAGTATCCGACACCCCAAATGATGACCAGTACCATCACGAGGAGGGCCCTATCTACCCAGAAGACTATCCAGAAAAAACGTGGACCTTATCCAGGTCATCATGGATGGGAAACCCATTAAAGGTGACCCCCCAGAACTCCGGGCACTTGACACAGGAAAGGTCGGGGGGGCCACCTGTTGTCCACAGCCGCACAGTAGAGCCTGTTGGCAAAACAGTATGAGCATACAAGAATGTTTGACAGATGCTACACACTCCATCCTGACCCAATTAAAAACAAATTGCCCCTGTTCAGATCCCCAACCCAAAGAGAAGAGTAAGCAGGTGGACAATTCTAGCGAAGGATGACGTTGGGCCCCCTTTTCCCCCCCCTTTTTTTTACTAGTCACACGCACCGTGATGGGGACCTGGACACCTTCTTTAAGCATAGAACACCCATACCCCCCCTTCTTTGGCTGAAAAAAGGGAAGCTGCGACGGGGAAAAAGTCCGATCTCACCAAATTCTGGGCCCCGAAACGCAAGAAGAACCCCCCTGGCTTTTTTGTGTTAGAGTCTCGATGGTGTTTCTGGGTACACCTCCCCCCCAGTGACTGGCATCACTACATTTGACGATTATGCAAAATGGATGTTTGTTCCCCACATCAGAGGCAACTGGAAACCTCTTGAGATAATGTGGGATGGGACAGGTACCTGGACAACAGTATCAAAGAATCAACCAAGAGAAACGGGGGGAAAAGGGACAAGGAAGGTGGCAGGCCGACCAAGGGCCCAGGCAATTGGCCCGATTTCCTGCGTGACCCCACAAACCCAAATAGAACTCTTCCCTTCCTTCGAGAAGATTTTATCCCCTCCTTCCCAGAAGGGGAAAGCAGTCTTTGCAACATCTGGAGCCCCTGTAGTTGCGTGGCACTGACCAATCATGCCGCCTGTGCCACGAAGAGGCGAAAAAGAATTTTGGTCCATCTACAAGATCCCTAGAGAGGGATGCACCCATCTTGGTACGCAAAAGTGGATACTGACGTTCTTGTCATCCCCATCGGGAAGTATCCTTTCTAGCCCACAAGTATCCACGGCTGAATCTGGGTCGCCTTTTGCAGTGGGAAAAATTCCTTTTCCTACCATAAGCCATCTTAGTACCCGGCAAAGAGAAAATCCACAGCGTACCATGTTCCCCCACTCCAGGGGGGATACGACTTTTTTTTCTTTGGAAAGGGGAAAAAAGTCGGTTTTGGGAAACATGGGGTGCCTAACCGAAGTCACAGATGCCTTCAAATTATGTAAACTCCACTGCACAAAAACCCGTGGATTGCCGGAGTTCCAGTGCTGGAAAGTTTTTACGTCGTTAATATGACAAGACCACCCTCTGGTGTCGGGGAATGAAGCAAGAAAGGGGAAATGTTCTGCCAAAAAACAAACGATGGGGAAAAATTCCCCCAACTCAACGGCCCTGCTGCAGCACACCCAAAGGTGCAGTGTACCAGGTGGATCTGGACAACCTTTACCAGGCCCCCCCAAAAGACCCAACTGCTGAAGGGTGCGGTTTGGACACTGGATCAGAAAACAAGTCCTGGGTTTTTCCCGTCTGGAGCTCGCACCTGCGGCAGCAAAGGGGTAAGTAACCCTTTTGAAGTGTGCCTGCAAAGTGCTCGTTGTGGCGGGATATTTCATGCAAGAAAGCCAGCTGGGAAAAGCCCGAACTGTGCAAAACTGCAAAAGTAGAAGTAGAAAACATAAATTCAAATTTTGAATCATACCCATTGTGATACTGGTGCTTAACAAAAACATGGCTTCCTGCAGCTGTACAGGGAAAAACATGTTGTTGATAATACTTAATGAAAACTTATTTTTAAAAATTTTCACCGCAGTAATTAAACCACTGCATTTTTGAATTGCAAGGGGTTTTTTAATTTGTGTTCTGCAAAAAAACTCATGGCATTTCGCGATGTCCGCAGGGAGTTTAAAAATCGAAAAAATATTGAATTTAGTTTTTTTTTTTACCCATTTGGAATATTTTGTTCTGGAGTTTATTAAAAAATAATAATAATAATTGCATCCAAAAAACATTACCTATGCTATTCTTTTAAAAAAAAACCCTTTAAAACCAATTTCCCATGCGGAAATGTCAAAAAAAATAAAGAAGCGTTCCCTTTTTTAAACCCCTGAGTGTGGGAAATTTGTCTCCCCTCTCAAAAACATAGCTAGGAGCCTGTAGAGTGCCTGAAAAAATTTTGGTGCTTTTATCCGGCATGTCCCCATCATTTCACTAAACTGCCGGACTATGCCTGATCTTCTGATTTGGGAAATATAAGAAGAGAATCGTGTCTGCTTCGATGTGTTCACATTCAAAATTTCCCAATTTTTGTTCCCGTGGATAAAATTTCCCAAAACTTGGACCCCTGAAATATACAAAACTGGACATTGGATGTTCACAGCACCCCTTAAAAAAGGATCTCATCTTGGAATAATGACTGCAAACGTTGTTTTCGGATTGTGCAAAAAAAACCTGGGAAAGCCTACTGAGGGGAAATTTGTCTGAAGCGGATGAAATTGTTTTAGAGCCTTCAATATTACAAGCGAGATTTTTCACTGTCTTTGATGGTAAATGGCAAGTCATAGCGGGCTTCACCAACACAATCTTTGAAGCATTTTTTTTGTCGGGGGCTTATTTGGACAAAATCTTGGAAGCATAATCCCGCCATGTGAACTAGTACCATCTGATTGTTCACGGTCCTCAAATGATGGGGTTGACAGAGCCATATAATCCCATATCAACTATACAATTACTCCTTGGGAAACCAAAGGGCTCCATTATAATTTATCCACCAATTTGGCCTTTTTGGGGGCTTTCTCCTTGTCCCCTTTAACGTTTTTTGGGCAAACATTCATCTGTCACTCGATATTCCATCACGTTAATAGATTTAAACTTGTCGCGTGTGCTTCTGCTAGTTTATGAGGAGCCATTGCCTTTTTTCTCCATGGCCCCGTTTGGTAAACCCTTTTCTATTGTCCCCATGACAGGGGGTGGGTTACTGAATTCCGTCGTGATTTTTTGTGCACTGTAGAGTAAAAAAGGGATATTGTCACTCAAAATGGGTCATTTGGGAGAAAAATCCGAACAATTTTTCCCCATCGTGATGACAGACCGAAGTCATCAACAAAAGCAGTAGAAGCCCGAACCCAGATTTAAAAGATCTCAGTTAGGATTTCTTGTTGAAAGGGTCACAGGGAAAAATTTAGTGTGCAGCTATCAAAATCCTGATGCCTGCTCAACCAGCTTCAAAGTGTTTTTTTTTGTTTTACTGTGTTGCTGTTTTTGAAGGGGACTCTGTGCCATGGGGATGTAGAGATGATCTGACTTGGTTGACGGAGTTAACATTTTTTTGAATCAGTGAGCAACCTTCTCATTTTTGAGGATTTTAAACCAACCACTTTCATCTTCGATCCTTTTTTCATGGGCACTCTATCCCCCAGATCAAGAGGTAAACAAAGCAGGGTTTACCAGTGTTTTTACTGGGGAAAAAAAACCTCTCCAGTGGCTTTCTTCCCTCAAAAATTGCTCAGCTTCAGCCCGTACTCACCATCCACTTTTTAACTGTTGTTGTCTAGATTTTGCATCCAGGGCAAAAATCAAAAAGAAAGAGCTTTGAATTTTTCCCCGTTCTGGTTCTTAGGGATGCAAGTTCATCATCAGATCTCAGTCATCTCAAAAAAAGCACCCCGTATTTCGCCAAATTAGATACCTGAAATTTGTTATCCTTTCAAACTCTTCTGCAACGATAGTTATATGTTTGGGTTTTATTTATAAAAGGGATACCTTTTTTTTTCCCCTTTTTGGGAAGGGTGATTTATTGACACCCAGAATACATCGGCAATAAAACACATACTAATAGAAAAAATTCAAATTGTGTATCAGCCATATCGTGTTACTTGGAGTTCTTGTACACGTTTGAGATGAATTGGGCTACATTTTTTTTCCGTAACATCAACTTGAGTATAATCCAGTGAAAAAAAAGCTTCATGTGATTAGTGGCCAAAAAGCATGATACGGTTCTCGAAAATGATGAATATTTAAATGTTTTGTCTTCATTTTTTAATAAAATAATCAATTAAAATGACTTTTTGTTCAAAATCCACTCTATGATGTCTTTATTGTTTTCCCTTTGACTTAAAAAACCTACATTTAGGCCACCAAGAACATATCAATAGCTTATTAAAATGAGTTGTGGAAATTATCCCCATACACCCTCTCATAATTGGTAAAGTGGTAGTTTGTTTCCCCCCCCCCCCCTAGTGAGAGGTATTTTCCGCTCATCATAGGAGGGCGCGTATAGAGATATGTATATATAATTGTAATGGTAATGGGTAATAATTAAGGTATTTTTTTAAATAAATGATTAGTACTGGGATAGGAAAAAATTAATATTCCAGTGGTTAATAAAACATTGCACTTAAATAATTAGCACCTTAATTTGGGGGCGCGGTCATTGGCTGTCGCCCATTTAGATTCTAGGCCACCTGTGACCTACACCGTGGCATAGGTATTGGGTGCGGCGATCACAGCCGCCCACCTTGGAGAATCAGTACACTCTAGACATCCGAGGAGTTAAAAAATCTTATTAAAATAACGTGCTTGTAGTATATAAGTACAAGTACAAGCACACTCCGAGCCCTTGAAAAGGATAATATCTTTTGTTAATATAGACGTGCTTATTTTACATACTTTAATTGTACATATAGTGTTAAATCAAAGGACGTGTCTTGCAACACAAAAGATAACAATTGCCGCGTCAAGTTACTGGGGTGATAACCGATTGACGTCTCGATAACAACTACCGCTCCAGCCCACCGCCTCTGTCTTTCAAAAGGGCGGCTCTGATCAAGCGCTACCACTGCGGATCACACGACTTGCAGTATTGATCCAAACCTACAGCCGTAATTCAACCCCCTATCCACCGATAAGTATCCTAGTTAGTTAATTAGCTGGGAGATGTGTCGGAGATAGATATGGGTTTGATTGATAGGTAAGAACCCTCAGATTATATATGTATGAGATATAAATCACCAAAATTGGTGCCCCGAGTGAGGAATATTGATGTTCATGTGATTCAAAGTGGTCGTTAATTGTGAGGTATAATTATGAGCCTACCACAATCGCTGGTTATGGGGCTGGAGGCGGGGTGTTTCGCGGCGTCAAGAATGACTCAGCAGGTTAACTACCATATGCCAGGTAGTAGATAACACCAGAGGTTACGTACTAGTTAGTTGTAGTAGTTAAGTGGTGGTTGCAATTATTTACGCCTTGCTCCGCGTCTTGTTAGGCCGAGTGGCAACTACCGCCACTTAGATATTAATTACTTATCAACTAATAATTATTTTTAGTAACGTAATCTTGCATTTAATATTTCATCTGAGTTAATCAATTAAAATCATGACGGAAGGGAGTAAAGCATTAGCGGCTAAATTAGGTTGGCTTACACGAATATATAAAAAGTGTGATGTAGCAGCTGGGACTATCCCTATTGACTATAGTAGTTTAAAGTCAGGTCTACCATTGTTAAATGAGCAATGGGAAAAATATGAGACGGCTTACTGCCATTATGAAGTTCAATTAAGACAAGCTGGGGATAAAGAAATGATTCAGCTATGTGCTATAAATCATGAACACGAATGTCAAAGATATCTCGATAAAGTAATTGAATATGAGGGATTACTGGAGTGTGCTCATATTCCATCAACAGCTATAGCTTCTTTAACCCAAAGTTTGCAAGATATTAAGCAAGAACACCCCCCCCCCCCCACAGGGAGATCACGATTATTACGCCTGAAGGTAATCAGCTATATCAGCCACCCTCAGAGTTTAAAGATCCCTCGTTAGTGGGTAGTTATCCTGCGCCTGTTACGCAAATCAAACAGCCTGTAATTACGATTCAAACTTCTCAGCCTACCAGTAAACCACTTAGACCTACTCAAATAATAGATACAAACCCTATATCCAGGGTTACTTCTAGTGAAGTACGAATAATAAATTGTGTCTTATGTGAGGGGGAACATACGCCCTCCACATGTAATATCTATTCAGATTGTTACACGAGAGTTGAAAGGTTTTAATGGCCTTGGAATTCCCTTTAACCTGCCTCCTTGGTAAACATGCTTCAAATACATACCCTATAACCCTTAAGAACTTGTAGGAAAATGTAAACAATCTGTTCATAACATCGCTCTTTGTTAACAGTGATAATAACTCAGACCCTACAGTAGTTTAAAATGGCAGTCACTAATAAGAGTAGTTCAGCAGCTGTTCCAACTGGGCCCAGTTGAATGTGAGCCATAATGGTCATTCAGTCCAATGCAAAAAACAAGTTTGACCCGTGTTGCACAAAGATCCTTCATAAGCAGGGAGATAGTTGAAATTGTTACAACTACCCGATAATTAATAAAGTGAATTTAGCCATATCAGGTTTTCTTGCCAATAAGGAGGCTCAAACCTTAGACATAGTTCAAACCCCTAGTCCAATTGGGAAAATATAAATGTAGGGTAGCTGCTGTAGTAGTAATAATATTGGTATCAGTTTAAACTGTTAATAGATTAAGGACACAGCTGAAATGCTGAGGGATAATGGTGTTAAGCTAGTTAGTAATACCTTCAAAGACGCTGTGACTGGTCCTTGCTCCATTACTATAGGATGCCGATTATTTTCGGGCGTTTACCTAAGGAAGGTCATCCAAAAATACCATAACGTCCTCAATGTTCACGGTTTCAGTTGCCTGGTTGGTAAGTGGTAATAATGGGACCGCATCCACATACCCATCACTGCGAACACAGAGAGTAAATTCCTAGTCATGCACAACCCCTACTATTACCAGAATAGGACCACTTTCCTTGCCCACGCTTACCAATAAGTAGATTTTAGAGGAAAGTGGTATTCCAGTTCATACAGAAAATATGATTGCCCACTAAATGAAAATCCTAATCTATCATGTGTCGCGAGGGCGAGGCGGCCTAGCGGAGCGGTTAGAGTCTCCGCTGGCGTTCTCGGTGACCCGAGTTCAAATCCCCGAAGAAACCCAAAACCTTTCTGCAGCCGTCGAGTGGACCTAAGAACACCCACATCCCTGCCTATCCAACTCTAACCTTCGACTGGCGAGTTCAATCGTTGGAGGACACAGGGGGGCGGCAATGAGCCTCTAATCACTAGGCTTCACTATAAAAATCCTCAGCTGCGCCACCACCGGGCGAGGACCAACCATCACACTCCACTCAAGTGACCCTCCAGAGCCTACCATCCGGCCCTGGGTCCCACTCCTACAGGCGCTATAAGGCACAGATGTAAAAAAAAAAAAAAAAAAAAAAAAAAGAAAGATAATAACCTTCAAATTGAACACCGAGGATTATGGTTTAAAAGGCCCTCCTGGCTGAAATAGTGTAATACTATGCCTAATAAGGTTTTTCCACTCATCCAACATATCTGAAGATATAATAAGGTAACCTGAAATTGTCCCAGATCCTGGGATAGACATAGAAAGGTTTTTCCCTTATTGAGCAACAGTAATTAAGACCTACTAAAAATTCTTTCCAAATCCAATAAAAGGGATGCTCGTGATCCTTTGAAGTTTTTGGATCGAAACAATAAGAAGCAGGTATTTCCGAGTGAATATCAGCTCTTTGCCTCAGCCCAATTGCCACCATAGGAAACAATGTAACAACATTATTAGGTCTGTACCTTGATCAATGAGGCATAATTAGTGTCGAGGACGGATGTCGAATTTGAAAGGCGATCTTCCAAATACCGACCCCTGCCATCCACTCCTACTACTCTCCCAAGACAAGCCGCCTCATCGCGCTTCCTGGCATGGACCCCATCCATCTTAGCTAAGTTTTGGGTGGAAGATATCATAGGAACTCATTTAATGGCGGAATGGCTACAATATCAGGTGTATTTTGGTAAATCATGGTAGACAGGCAGTCAAATATTATCTCCAAATCTCTCAGTCAATTTATAGATCTGGTGGAACTATTCTCTCTATCTGGTCCCCCGAACTTCCCGCTGATAAAGAGATCCTAAAACCATTTGAGGTCAATGTGGATGCTCTACTTTACTGGGATACTAGAACATCTATTCCCCTTGCAAAGTTAAATATTCCCCGTTCTTGCAGGGTTAATATCCCTTATGCGAGGTTGATCATCTGTCCCTGCAGGGTTACTCATCCCCTGCAGTGGTTTAATATTCCCTGCAGGGTTAATATTCCCTGCAGGGTTTAATACTACCGCGTTGCAGGGTTAATATTCCTCTGCAGGGTTAATATTCCCCTTGCAGGGTTAATATTCCCTGCAGGGTTTTTCCCTTGCGTGGTACGGAAATAATGCTCTTCCTCCCCGATCAAGTATTGTCAGCATATTCACTGGTACCTTTCTCTATCCGAGCTGTTTATTTTAAAAATAGCTAAAGACCACAGTGCCGAACCACTAATCAACTTTTCCGGAGCTATGTGGCCATGGAGTGAGTCACATGAAGCGGACCTTCAGTTTTTCGCCGGCCCCATGTGGAAATTATCCCACCAACACACCCTCTCATAATTGGTAGAGGTGGTAGTTTGTTTCCCCCCCCCCCCCCTCAGTGAGAGGTATTTTCCGCTCATCATAGGAGGGGCGCGTATAGCAGATCCTGTATATATACTTGTATGGTTAATGGGTAATAATTACGTATTTACCGTACACATGCTTTAGTCTGGATAGGATAATTAATATTCCCAGTGGTTTAATAAGCCTTTGCACTTTGAAATAATTAGCACCCTTAATTATGGAGCGCGGGTCAGTTGGCTTCGCCCATTTAGATTGTAGGCCACCTGTGACCTAACAGTGGCATAGTATTGGTGCGGGCGCCGATCACAGCCGCCCACCCTTGGAGAATCAGTACACCCTAGACATCCGAGGAGTTATCATCTTAGTAACCCTTTCAAGCACGAAAAGTTAATAAGTTATTCCGCTCCACTGGCACATCCTCTTCTGCTCCCTAAGGGGCCCCCGCAAATGGCCAGACTGTGCGGTGAATAATTTATTTTATGTTATTATTCACACCAACGTTCTTCTTTTTTTCCTGGCATTAATTATATATCATTGTCGTGTTTATGCAAGAGATTATTCTGCTTAATGAAAGAAAACAATAACAAGAAATGCAAATAAATGCGTACTGTAAACGCTCCGAAAAAATATTGAGTAAAGAGAAATAAGAAATACTTTACACGTTCACCACCTTGTAGCTCGAAACTTCCTAGAGTCCAACTTTTTATGGTGTATATGCCAATAAACAGCGGATTTTTTATGAGGATTCCCACCTACCCCATTATATTTTCATATGGCCATTATGGCCAGGCTCGGGACAGACCCAGAACACCACGTTTTTAAAAGGTACGACAAGCTCACGCGCACCCGGGCTGCCTGCTGAGTGGAAACTGACACACAAACCCTTATCATTTCACATCCACTCACCACGACGAAGAGGTTTGAACATTAGTTTATTTTATAGGTCTAGGTTGGGAATCTTTGACGCCGCAACATTTTGACGCAATTCTAATAATACTTTTGTTTGGCGAATTGTTAACTGTTTTTTTGTCGCAATTCGCGTCACAAGCTCATATTGCGCCGGGCCCGTTTTGACGGCCGATCGCGTCACCGTGCGTGAAAGGGTTAAATATACGTGCTTGTAGTTATATAAGCTACAAGTACAAGTACACTCCGAGCCCTTGAAAGATAACATCTATTGTTTACATATAGAGCGTGCCTTATTTGTACATACTTTAACTTGTACAATAGTGTTAAAATCAACAAGGACGTGGTCTTAGCAACACAAAAGATAACAAATTGCACAGGCGTTCAAGTTACTGGTGTGTAACCGATTGACGTCTCGATAGCAACTACCCGTCTCCAGCCCCACCGCCTCTGTCTTTCACACGGGTGGCTCTGATCAACCGGCGCTACCGGACGAGCGGATCCCACGACTTGCGTATGGATCCAAACCACAGCCGTAATTCACTATCCCACTTACTCCCCCGATAAGTATCCTAGTTATTTTTAATTAGCTGGGAATGATTGTCGAGATGACCATGGGTTTGATTGAATAGGTAAGATCGCGCCCAGATTCATATCTGTATCTTGGCAGAGCTGGGCACTTCCGTACTCTTCCGTCACCTCCGTACCTCCGTACCCTTACGGACTTCCAAACTAGGGTCCGTAAGTCCGGGGTACGGAAAGTTTTTTTCAAAGGTACGGAAGTAACAGGTACGGGACCTGCGAAATTTTGGGTCCGTACTTCCGATACCATGCTATAATTTTGCTAGTGACATGAAAAAAAAAAAAAACGAAAGCACACCGAAAAAACCCGTCCACACCCAGAATACTTTCACAAACCATCTCACACTAAATTCCCACACCCATCCACACCTGGCGTTTTGGACGGGCCCAATTTGCCCACTCAAGCTTTCAGCTGGATTTCATTTCCTAAGGCGAGATCCGTGCATCCGTGGTGACACTGGGCTAAACACCAAGAAAAAAAACGCCTGACATTGGGCAATCAGAGCTCAAGATCAACAACGTTTCTATGTTTACCGAGGGCAGTCACTCAACACCCACACGGCGGCAAAACGGCGTTTTCAAAGTTTTCACTTGCTAATTGCTTACTGTTTAAATTGTTTTCCAACTAAACATCGGACCAAATACGTGACAAAGAAGTGACTAGCTGACAGGAGCAGGAGTGTGTCCTGAATGCCTGGCTGGACCTTTTTCTGAAGATGTACAAACACCCCTACGTCACCCAGCTCTGCTGCCCGTGAAAGGGCTGTTCAGAACCACACCTGCCCTACCTCCGCGGATAACATCTTGCGGGCCGAGAGGTCCAGCCTCAGCAACATAAACTTTGAGGCTCTGGTTTTTGTGATGGGCAACATTCACCTCCTAGGCTACAAGGATGTGTAGCAGCAGTACACAGAGGAGAAGGAAGTGGGTAGGATTAATAACTCCCTACTCCACTTCCTAACTCCCACTGACCTATCCTACTCCACTAGAGTGTATACTACTCCGGGAGTTTAATACACTCTAGAATAAACTTGGGTTGATTTCAACTAATTAGTCTTTCACTCATTTGTGAACTTGTGCGAACACTGGATACAAAATTTTATTTTAATTGATTTTTTTTTTGATGATTATTTGATGGTAAATATATATTGCTATATATATTTATGGAAGCTCTGATGTATTATAGCCTTGTATTTTGTTTTCAATTTTTGAGGTACTAGACTATAATTTTTTCAGGCGCGTTTTAATAGTTATAGGGTACAGTGTACGGAGGTTACGAGGTACGGAGGTAATCGGGACGGACAGCACAAGTAAACATAAGGTACGGAAGTACAGGTACGACGACCCCGCGTCCCAAGTAAACGAAGTACAGGTATCGCGACTAATTACCCCAATCCGTAAACGTGCCCCAGCTCCGTGTATTTGACATAAATTCCCGACATGAGTAAGATATGACATCTAGTTTTTCACCGGTGGCCATCTTGGATTTACCCCCTAGCGGAGTTAGCCCGCACTTACTTTGCGAGGGACATGGGGGCTTATTTTTTGTTCAAGTATCCTCAATCTCCATATTTAAAAAAACTCCACCTTCAAACCCTTGATCAAGAGAAATTGGTCCGGGCTCAATGGTAAGGGTTTCCCTCTACTAACAACCAACAGGATCCTAAATAGATGCTGACTTACATGACTTATGCATAAGAGAAGGATCAAACCTACTGCTTTCATTCGCTTCGGTGGAGGCTAAACGTGGTCAAGAGAAAAGGATCAAATTGCGGTGAATATCAAAGAAATTATATTGAAATGCAAGAGTTATATCTGAAGGAGAAAATATCATGGACATTGAACATGATCACCAGCTTTGTGTGAGTCCGTCGACTCTCCACCTCCCTCACCCTTGATAAGGCTGGGTTTTCATGGCGTGGTAAAAATATCACAAGTACTCACGTTTACAGCACGAGGGGAAAATAAACTATTAATTATTCACCTTTTGTTCACAGCTATGTATTTTTCATTCATTCTATCTTTACTAGTTTCGACAATCACCCAGTTATTTCTCGAAAAATCATTAAGAATTACGTTATAAAAGTGACGAAAGTTTTTGCTCTAATGAATATATCGTCACAAGGACTAAAAAAAAAAGCTCCTGTTTCAAAATATAAAACTAGAACACTTATGGTTTTGTGAAGTCTAATTAGCTAGTCATTTTTTTTTTTTACCTTGTAGAAATGCGCTACATGGAGTTTTCTTTTAGTTATCAAATGGTAAAAAAATCATTTAGCTGATGAACACTGTAAAGGGAAGGGAAAAATGGCCAATCAAAATGTTATAGCATTTTTAACCCCTTGAGACCCAGAACGTAATTTCCATTGTAATTTGGGTACCATTAGACGATTTTAATGAATATAAGCAAGGTTTCATAGATATGACCTGTTTAGTATCCTTTTTCCACTAGCTAATTTGATATATTATGTTACTTTTCGTAGTTTTATGGCTAACAACAGATGATTTTATATAGCAAAGGAAAGATCTGGGCGTGAAGGGGTTAACAGTCTGTGAATGACTATTAGTTTTCCCCCTCGATGCCCTCCCTCTTAATGGTTCATGTCATTAAGAAAACATGCATTTTCCTTTCCTCCTCTGTCTCTCTTTAACTGAACACCCTGCACAGCTTCTCGTCGGACTAGTGTAGTAGTGGTTGACGCGCTCCTCCGCTAATACTCCCGTTCATCCACGTTATTATGAAGCCCTTATCAATATCCTGCCGGTGACGTGTGAACCAGAACCAGACAACACACAGTGGCCAGGTTACCTTATTAGACCATACCCCTGAGTCACACCCTAAGCGTCACGACACACACAGCAGGCGTACAACAGCCCTCAAAGCACGCCAAACGGACATACAAACAGCAAAGGGATAAAGGGTCATGGAGGCGATGCACTAGTAAGTAAGCGGTGGTTGTAAAGCATAGGAAACGACGTGATCATATATTTCAGAAGCGTAACTCAGCTAAACTGACAATGCTTACCTAGATTAAGCAAAAAGATAAAAATTTATTTGCATATATATTTTTGCGTGGCTGAAACGGGCAGGTAGTTCAGCTATAACAATAAATCATACACATATATGGCCTTTTCTCATGCCCAATAGGGATGGTTGCATGTCGGCAGCTGTTGTCATACTTGGTGAGTAATCGATTTTTTTACGTTATGTTTAAGTTACTGTAATGATCCATCCAAGCCTCGCTAATGCACCTCATGCAGGGAAGGTAAGGGAAAGGATATAAGATAAGATACTTTGATCTTATCTAGACACTTTGCAAGTACCAACAACAAGGTTCAAATTGACTATACAAAGCGCCACCACGCCAAGACGAACCTGGTGGACTCGAACCGCTGACCGAATGCAGGGACGCTGCACGCGAGCTTACAGCTCTACCAACCGAGGTATAGTAAGGGAAAGGAAGGCAGGTCAATAATTATCGGAGACATCAGCTTTACGTGGGATAGTCAGGCCCGAAAAGCTATATTATCTAGTCGCTTGTATGTACGTGCAGAGCCTAGGAGACCCTGGGAACAAGATGTCTACTGGTCTTTGGGTGGAAGTAAACATCCATCTCTTGTTTCATTCCCCTATTTAAAGATAAGTTCAATGAGTTTTGACGACAAAGTTATATTATACCTAGAGTGCGCGACGAGGACCTGCAGTTGTCGCCGCTGGAACTGGGTCGTGTGAAAAAATCTAGTCTATACGTAGAGCAGTGGTTCCCAACCAGGGGTCCATGGTCCCCAAGGGGTCCATGGAAGAATTTCAAGGGGTCCATAGAGATTCTAAATCTAATTATTTTTTTATTTATTATACTGGAATAAATAATATGAGAGAAAATTAATAACCGTTATTTTATCATGGTAATAGTAAGTGCAATAATTACCGTAATTCACATTGCTATGCAGGATTAGCAAAAAATCCGTTCTTATGTCAGGTAGAAGATACAGAAGACGCACAAGAAGAGTTCATTGAGATTATCCACGATTCAACAGCTAAGAATGTGTTCCAATCAAACTCCTTGTCTAGCTTCTTGTGTTCAATGACGGAATCATATACTAAAATAAGTGATCTGGTTGTTTTAGTTATTTTGCCTTTTGCTTCAACCTACCTGTGCGATAACCTACCTTGTTGATAATTTGAATTTTATTTGTCTTTAAATCTTGGGAATATCTATTCTGTTTACGTGAATTTGTTATACTTAAGATTGCTGTTTTTAAAACGTTAAACTGATGTGTTTGGTTATGTGAATTTTTTTCTTTCTTTTATTCATACATGTGCTTGCAAGCCAAAAATAGGCAAGTATTAAAGGAAGTTTGCGCACAAAACCTAAACTTAACAACAATAAATGGA
>JACEEZ010019574.1:0-15350 GCA_016584305.1 Chionoecetes opilio | reverse complement strand
ACCCCAACCTCTCTTACGGCTTCTTTAAATCTGAAAAAAAATAATTATCCATCTTAAATTGGTATAATTTCAATATTTGTTGGGGGGATCAACAGGTTTCATAAAAAATTGTTTTGTTTCTTTTGCAATTTGTGGGGGGTTAGGGAAAAAACGCGCTAAATTAAAGGACTTTTAAGGATCTGGAACCAAATGCCAGGGGCGCTGCATTTTTAACTCACTTTTTTGTAAAAAGTTGGCTCGGGAAAACAAAATTGGGCTTTTCCACTGCACTTAAAAAAAAAAGATATTTAAGAACGATTTTTTTCTATATGTACTTTGTAAAAGCCTGATTTATAAAACTTTGTATAAAAAACCAAAATAACCATGGAGGTTTAGTTGAGGGGGCGAGGAAATTACTCTATTTTTATAAGTCAATAACGAATTTGAATTTATTATACCTGGGGCAGTCATTTTTCCTTTTATTATGTGTATCAACAGATAGAAAGCCTAAAGTGAAATGATCGCGCTGGGGTTAATGTTTTAATTCAATCTTCCCCCCACAACCCCCCCCCCCCACCACTCCCCGCCGGGCATGCGCCTCCAAAATTATAACCACATTGTGCAGCAACGGGCCTTTTTGGGCATTCTTTATTCTTTTTTTTTTCCAAGGCTTTGGGCTTATTTTTTTTGACAGCGTTTGCCAGACGAAGCTATGTCTTAGAAAACAGTTAAACATCCCCAAAATTTTACATCCCAAAATATCATGTAAAAAAATTTAACTTTGCTTCGGGGCGAGAATTTGCATAAATTGCTATTATAGAACGTTCCAATCGTTGATGTCATCCATAAATTAGTAGAACAACAGAAGAACTAATTTTTTTGGTATTAGATGCGGTGCATCAATGTTTATCGCAAAATTTAATTTATAAAAAATTATTCGGGGAGCCAAAACACAAAAAAAGCCAACCTTTTAGTTAAAAACTGCCAGCGACCACTGGCTTTCTCGATTTTTCAGATCATTGGAATTGGGAGCATGGTTTTTGTTTACCTTATTGTATTTAAAGACTTTTTCTCTGATTTTTCCGTCGCAAATCATATATTTTTGGGAATATAGAACATTTTAGGGGGGAGGAGGAATACTCCCCTTGTTTACAAAATACCCCCCTTTTTCCCTTCTTGTGACCTGCATCGTTTTTGTTTCGGGAAATTTTTCCGTGCGATCCTGGCTAGGATTTAATTTGGGGGTTTGGTATTTTTTTAAAACTTATTATTGGACCCAGTTAGGAGGTTACAGGTAAGGTTGGTTAGGTTGGGTTTAATTTAAATTTTAGGTTCGTTAGGAAAGGTTAAAGTTTGTTATTTATAATCGGCCTACAACCTCTCTAAAAAAATGACAATTCCCAAAAAGTAAAAAATTTGAAGAAAAAATTAAAAAAAAAAAAATAACTTTTTAAATTTCAAATTTTCGGCATTTTCCGCCTTTTCGAAAACTTATATGCCATCCAACGGTCAATCGGTGTTTTTTTGTTTCCCCCCCCCCAAAAACCCCCCGTTTTCCCCCCCGCCAGGTCCCCAAGATCGTGGGGGGGGGGGGGGTAGACCAAAAAGCATTTCCCACGTTTTTATGGTTTTTTCCCTTAAAAACATAAAAACACTTTTGGTCTATTAATTTTTTTCCCAAAAAATGGAGTATTGTCCTATTGTAAACATTGCCCCAGCATAGTTCTAATGTTTTTTTCATGAATCTGGTACTCGCCTTTGTACGAAAATGGTTTTTTAGGTGTAAACTACGGTTTGGGGAGTTTCGTACCAATTTTGTTCGTAACTGATGAGTTTTTTCGTACATTCCGGGTGTGTTTCGTAAAATAGTCAATTTCGCTCTGAGCTGGGTACAAAACGACTATGGTTTCTATAGACTACGAAACAACTCTTTGGTGTACGAATCTCTGGTTACGAAACAATCGTGTAGAATGACTTTGGGTATGGGTAGACTGTGTAATAACATAGTGTTTTTAGAATGGTTATAGAGAAGAGAGAAGAGAGAGAGAAAAGTCCATAAGTAACAAAGGGGAGAGAGAGAGAGTGGATGCCATTTTTTTTTAAAAAGTCTCTGACACCTGTGTGTTGGAATGATAATTATTGAAAAATTCTCCACGACAAATAAATTCTTCTCGTTACAACTAAATTTGGGAATGAAACTTATTTAGTAGGGAATTGGTGCCACCGGGGCCAAGCGGGTTTTCCCTATGTCAAACCCCTTGAACAGGAAATAATATATAAGGATTGGGGTATCGTGGGGAACTTTTATAGCCCGAGTTCTGAACCTCTCGCGGGACTGGGCAAATTTTTCCATAAAAGGGAATAGTCCCCTGGGGTTTTTGCAAGAAAAAAAGAATCTCTACTTTAATCTTTTGGGTTTTTTAACAAAAAATTTTTTCCTGGTTAAAGTTAAGTAAGTAGGGTTTTAAATTTAGGAGGAAAGCTTTTAAAGACATAACCTAGCTCAGGGATATATTCCTAACCTACCACTACATACACCCAAAAAAAAACCCACCTAAGATATACAGGAAAACATGGGGAAGGGAAAATGTGAAGTAAAAAAACTGTTTGTTTTTTACAAAGACCGTGACTGGGTTTTCCCCAAACTGAGTCATCGCCGAAAACCTTGACAGGGGCGGGAAAGATGTTAAAACCCTTGAAAGGGGCATGACTGTACCTATTCTTTAATAAATTTTAAACAAGGTAATTATATAGATATAATCTATAACAAGGGGAAAGATGGGGGTGACTTTCTGTATGTGTTCCCTTTTACAGGGGCGGAGAAAAGTGATACCCGCGGGGGTCTATACGGGGGAAGGGGGGTTAGGGGGAAAAAAGGGACATTTTGAGTCTGATGGTTTTTACGAGGGTTTTATGAACCTTTAAAGGACGGGGGAGAGGGGGAGGGGGGGAAAATTACTAAGATAGTTTAAAACAAGGTCTCTTAATTTGAGAAGGAAAATTTAATCCTAACTATACCCGGGGGGGGTTTTACTTATCAGAACGCCCAAACAAACCGTTTTTTCGAAGTGACGGGGTATTTGGAGGCGTGAAAGAATCTTTGCCGACTCTTAATTCAGCAAAAGACTACAAATCATGCTTTTAATATGGGAACAAAACTCTTTTTTTGTCTTTTTTTAAGGCGCTCAAAATCTAAGAGTGTCTTCGATCTGCCGGGGGAAAGGGGGGGAATAAGAATTTTTGACTCTACAAGTTTTGGAAATCGCGAATTATGTTCACATTTATGACTCGTGACCCCCGGCGTTTGGGGGGGAAGGGGGGATGGAGGGGGGGAATAAAAAATAAAAGGAGAAAAAAACATAGGAAAAAAATAAAAAATACAAAAATGAAAAAATTTAATGCCCCTTTTTGTAATAAAAACCTGTTCCCCTAATACTGGTTTTAGGCAACACTTATTTTCCCTATTACTGGATTTAGGCAACACTTAGTTCCCCTATTACTGGTTTGGGCAACACTTAGTTCTGCTATATACTGGTTTGGGGGCAACACTTTTTTTCGCTTTAGGATTTAGGCAACCTTAGTTCCCCTATATACTGGATTTAGGCAACACTTATTTTCCCCTATAACTGGATTTAGGAAACACTTATTTCTGCTATATCGGGATTTAGGCAACACTTAGTTTGCTAATTGGTTTTTAGGCAAATTTAGTTCCCCTAATACTGGTTTTGGGCAAATTATTTCCCCTATATATGGATTTAGGAAAATTGGTTCCCCTTTACTGGATTTGGGAAACATTAGTTCCCCTATATAGGATTTGGAAAAAAACTTATTCTGCTATATACTGGTTTAGGCAACATTTAGTTCCCCTATATCTGGATTTGGTAACCTTAGTTCCCCTATATACTGGTTTAGGCAACATTTAGTTCCCCTATATACTGGATTTGGGCAACACTTGCCCCCTATATACTGGATTTAGCAACACTTAGTTCCCCTATATACGGGATTTAGGCAACACTTGTTCCCCTATATACTGGTTTTAGGCAAACTTAGTTCCCCTATTACGGGATTAGGCAACATTTAGTTCCCCAAAACTGGATTTGGGCAACACTTAGTTCCCCTATATACTGGTTTGGCAACACTTTTTCCCCCTTATACTGGTTTTAGGCAACACTTATTTTGCATATATGTTTTTGGGAAACACTTAGTTCCCCTTATACGGTTTTTAGGCAACACTTAGTTCTGCTATATACTGGATTTAGCAACACTTAGTTCCCCCATATACTGGTTTTAGGAACACTTATTTCGCTAATACTGGTTTTGGGCAACATAGTTCCCCCTATATACTGGATTTGGGCAAACTTAGTTCCCCATTCGGGTTTAGGAAAAACATTTATTCCCCTATATACGGGAAATTTAGGAAACATTATTCCCCCTAAACGGGGTTTTAGGCAAATTTATTTCCCCTAATACTGGATTGAGGAAACACTTGTTCCCCATTACTGGATTTAGGCAACATTAGTTCCCCTATATCTGGTTTTTAGGCAACATTTATTTCCCCCTATATACTGGATTTAGCAACACTTAGTTCCCCTATATAGGGATTTAGGCAACACTTAGTTCCCCTAATACTGGTTTTTAGGCAACATTTTAGTTCCCCATTCGGATTTGGGCAACCTTAGTTCCCCTATATACTGGTTTTAGGCAACATTAGTTCCCCTATATACTGGTTTAGGCAACATTTAGTTCCCCTATATACTGATTTGGGCAACCTTAGTTCCCCTATATACGGGATTTGGCAACACTTATTCCCCTATATACGATTTAGGCAACACTTTTTTTGCATAACTGTTTAGGCAACACTTGTTCCCCTATATACGGGTTTGGGCAAAAACTTAGTTCTGCATTATGGTTTTAGGAACACTTAGTTCCCCTATATACGGATTTAGGCAACACTTATTTCTGCTTTTAAAACGGGATTGGGAAACCCTTTATTCCCCTATATCGGTTTGGGCAACACTTTTTCCCCCTATATACGGGATTTAGGCAAACTTAGTTCCCCTATATACTGGTTTTAGGAAAAACACTGTTCCCCTATATACTGGATTTGGCAACACTTATTTCCCCCAAATCGGTTTTAGGCAACACTTAGTTTGCTATATACTGGTTTTAAGGAACACTTGTTCCCCTTATACTGGTTTTTAGGCAACCTTATTTCCCCTATTACTGGATTTGGGACATGTTCCCCTATATATGGATTTAGGCAACACTTAGTTCCCCAATACTGATTTAGGCAACATTTAGTTCTGCATATACGGGTTTAGGCAACACTTAGTTCCCCTATATACTGGATTTAGGCAACCTTATTTCCCCCTATTACTGGATTTGGGCAACCTTAGTTCTGCTATATACGGGATTTGGGCAACACTTAGTTCCCCTATATACGGGTTTTAGGCAACACTTGTTCTGCTATATACGGGATTTAGGCAACACTGTTCCCCTATTACTGGTTTTAGGAACACTTAGTTCCCCTATTACTGGTTTTAGGAAACACTTAGTTCTGCTATATCGGGTTTTGGCAACACTTAGTTCCCCTAATAGATTTGGCAACACTTATTTCCCCTATTCGGATTTAGGCAACACTTAGTTCTGCTATATACTGGATTTAGGCAACATTATTTCCCCCTATATACTGGATTTAGGCAACATTTATTTCCCCTATATACTGGATTTGGGCAACACTTAGTTCCCTATATACTGGTTTTGGGAAAACACTTTTTTCTGTATATCTGGTTTTAGGCAACACTAGTTCCCCCTATATATGGATTTAGGAAACATTTATTTTCCCCTATATACGGGATTTAGGCAACATTTATTTTCTGCATATACGGGTTTTTAGGCAACACTTATTTTCCCCTATTACGGATTTGGGCACACTTATTTTCTGCTATAAAACGGGGTTTTTTAGGCAAATTTAGTTCCCCTATATATGGATTTAGGCAACACTTAGTTCCCCTATATACTGGATTTAGGCAACACTTAGTTCTGCTATATACTGGTTTAGGAAAACACTTATTTCCCCTTTTAAATGGATTTGGGCAACACTTTTCCCGCTATAACTGGATTTGGGCAAACTTATTTCCCCCCTATATAGGATTTAGGCAACACTTAGTTCCCCTAAAATCTGGATTTAGGCAACACTTATTTTCCCCATATACTGTTTTGGGCAACACTTAGTTCCCCTATAACGGGTTTAGGCAACATTTAGTTCCCCTAAATGGTTTTTAGGCAACACTTAGTTCCCCTATTATGGTTTTAGGAACACTTAGTTCCCCATATACTGGTTTGGGCACCTTAGTTCCCCTAAATACTGGATTTGGGCAACTTAGTTCTGCTATAAACTGGATTTAGGCAACATTTATTTCCCCCTATAACGGGTTTTAGGCAACCTTATTCTGCTATATACTGGTTTTAGGCCACTTATTTCCCCCTATATACTGGATTTGGGAAAACACTTATTTCCCCCTATATACGGGATTTAGGCAACACTTAGTTCGCATATAGGGATTTAGGCAACACTTAGTTCCCCTATATACGGGGATTTTAGGCAACACTTATTCTGCTATTATGGATTTAGGCAAACTTATTTTCTGCTATATCGGGATTTAGGCAACATTTTATTCCCCTATATACGGTTTTGGGCAAACTTAGTTCCCCCATAACTGGATTTGGGCAAACTTATTTCCCAAAATAACTGGATTTAGGAAACCTTTAGCCCCAAGAAAACCTGGGTTTTTTGGAACCTTCTTTTTCCTGTCATAGACAAAAACTGGAAATCTGTGATGGAAATTTCCATCTTTACTCTTGGAATTTTCTGGCATCAAAAAAAGTCCCATAAGTAACATAAGTGGAGAGAGAGAGAGAGAGAGAAGGAAAAGTCCATAAGTAACAGAAAGGGGGAGGAGAGGAGATTTTGAATTTATTTGTTTTTTATTTTTTTTTTACTTTAATTATAAATTTTTTTTCTTGATTATTTTCTTTTTTTTTCTTTCTTTTTTTGGTTCTTCCTTTTATTGTTTTTCCTTCTTCCTTCCTTTTTCCTTTCCCTTTCCCTTTCTATTTTCTATATTTTTTTTTTCCCAGCAAGAAATCTCTTGCCGTTGGGAAAGCATTTTTCTCAGGATGATTAAACGCAAGCAAAATTGAAAAAAGAAATGTTTTCTCTTGCACGGTGGGTCCACGGCCTCTTGTAGCTTCCTTTTTTTCTTATGTTATTATGTTCTTATCTGGCAACTCAGAACGTCATTGAGTACTCGGGGCAGTCCCGCCACTCAAGCATTTTGGCACTTGAGATATCTCATAAAAATTTTTAGCCACTCAAGCACTCAAAGTGTCAGAGTGGCTAAGAGTAGCAAAGATTCTTTATAAAAACCACCCCCATCTAAAACAAAATACACAGCCTTTTTCACTCAAGTGCTTTTTTATTCAACAGAAATTGTTTCAGGAAATATTTTTCTATAAATATATTATATTATATTTTTAATGTGAAAATGTGTGTCTGTGGGAAATAGCCCCCAGGACAGGGGGCTGGAGGGCAGCGGTCCCCTTGTCTGTATCCCATGGCGGGATTGACCTCTCCCCCCCCCCCTTTCTCTTTCTTTTTTGTATTATTGTTTAATGGAAAGTATTTACTGTATAGTTTTTTTTTTTACTCATGCACTGTATGACACATTTCCCGACAAAAATTCAATTGAAAAAAAGAATTTCAGGTTTTTATATTCTTCCTTGCCTGTTTTTGAGAGAGGAGAGCCCGCCCCTCTCTTCACTCCCCCATTATTGCCCCATTACCCATTTTGGTTTTGCCTGATGTGCAAGGCTTAGCTACACTTGCCCGGGATTTAAGGGCATAGCCACTCACCCCTCCATCCTCCCCCCTGTAGAGTGGTGGCGTGGGCTCCTGTGGGCCTTTCTCCTTTGGGTGCAAACACTGGCTGGGTGTTAGTGGGGGGGAAGCGGAAACACCCTTTAAGGGAAACACTTTCCTGCTTTGTGCTGACGGCCACCAAAGTTACAGGTGCTGGGGGAAAATCCAGGTCGGCGACCCCGCCCCGGGCTCCTCCCGGGGTTCCCTTGTATTAGGGGCGCTTTTGGGTTTATCCCCGGGGGCCCCCACCGGGGGGGTTTCCCGCAGGACCAGCTGACGCCTCCCACCACAGGGGTCTGGCGAAGTATGTGCAATGGAGGGCGTGAGGGCTTTCATTGTGACCCCTGGGCAAAGTGGCTCCAGCAAACATGGCTTCTCAACCGTCCCACCCTACACGAAACAGGAAAACCGGGGGGTGTCCATGTGGCAAAGGTTTTCCCGGGAAAAGGGGCTCTTAGGAGCCACAGCTCCCCACACTGGTGAGAGAAATTTGAATGCCAGGAGTGGGAAAAAATTTACCCCCAAAAGCATCTTAACACACACTCCTCCCCCACATGGTGAGGAAACTTTGAGTGTCAGGAGTGTAGGAAACATTTTACTCAGAAGAGCAGTTTTAAAAACAATGCTCACCCACAAATGGTGAGAGAAACTTTGAGTGTAGGAGTGTAGGAAAAAACATTTACCCGCAAGAGATCTAACACACACAGCTCACCCACCTGGTGGAGAAATTTTAGTGTCAGGGGTTAGGGGAAAAAATTTACCCAGAAGGCAGTCTTAAAAAACACATGCTCCCCCCACAAGGTGAGAGAAAATTTTTAGGTCAGGAGTGTAGGAAAAAATTTACCCAAAGAGCTCTTTAAAACCAATGCCATCCACACTGGGGAGAGAAAATTTTGAGTGCGGGGTTGGGAAACTTTTCCCAAAGAGCAATTTAACACACAATGCTCACCCACATGGGAAAAACTTTGAGTGTCAGGAGTGTAGGAAAACATTTACCCACAAGGGGGTCTAAAAACACACATGCCCACCCACACTGGTGAGAGAAACTTTGAGTTCAGGAGTGTAGGAAAAAATTTACCCCAAGAGCAATCTTAAACACCATGCTCACCCCCCCTGGTGAGAGGGAAATCAAGTGGATATTTGCGGCAGGTTTTACTACCAAAAGTCGTGTTGCCAGCATATCCAACGCACCCGTGAGGAGGGAGGGCGTGTGTGGGTTTTTGCTTGTGGGGGTGGTTTAGGGCTTGGCCAGGGATATACAACGCCCACTTTGAGGTTTGAAAATCAAAAAGCCACTTTATGAAAAATTGTGTTCAATGTTTTTTTTTCACGATTGCGAGGGAAAAAGAAAAAAAAGATGGAGAAGGTTATAATAAAGGTGTAGGAAAAGGTTATATAATAGGTTATAAAATATGTAATAGGTTCAACATGCATCGCCAAGACAGACTTAAAGAGAAATACAGTAATTTTACTTTCCTCCTCCTCCTCTTTTCTTTTTGTCACTTCCTCCTCCTCTTTCCTCCCGAAAATAATATTATAATGAAAAAATTAATAAAACAATTTTCCCCATTTGTTTTTATTGTTTTTATATTTTTTCCACTACAAGTTTGTTTTATTTTGTTTTATCTTTAAAAGATAAAAATCTAGAAAGTAAAGAGAGGAAGAGAGAAATAATTCAGGCGATTTTAAAAAGACCCCCAAACAAAAAATGTACCGCTTATCCGTGTGGTTTTCCCTCGCCGTAGCTCTCACTCGCGTTAAAACCCCTCTTCCCGTGTGACCCGCCTCCCGCCTACCCTTAAAAAACTTACCCTACCCCACCTTACCCTATCCTCCTTACCCAAACCCCTTTTAGAAGCAAAAAGACCATTCCCTTCAAATTCACTGCCCCTGCTATTCTTCGGGTATAAAGGATTATGCTATATCGGGTCACCCCCCCCCCAAAATTTTCCGTTATAGCGAGGGTTTCTGGTATTTCATGGGAAAAGAGACCCTAGTAGAATTAAGCTGAAAAAAATAAAACTAGAACAACCCCACAACTATATGTCACTGGTTGAGATTCCCCCGCCAAAAAACAAAGAAGTGCTTTCCCCCAAAAAATGTAGGAGTGGTAAACAAAAAGACAAAAAAAGCAGGAATTTTTTTAATATATACATTGCATTAGAAGCACAAAGAAATACATTTAAAACTAATTAAAAAAAAAGACGATAACCTTTAGGGGGCTGTCGATAAATTTAACTGAAAAAAAAATAATTTTGAGGGGGCCAGTACGATAAATTCCCCAAAGCAAGGGGGGCAGCAGCCCGGGGGGGCGGGAAGCCCCCCACCAAGACCAAGACACCACCCTCAAGCCTTCTTGCCTTCCTCAAGAACCAAAGGAGCTGTGCCCCGCCTTGTTTGCGCCCTAGGAATCAAAAGGGGGTAGAGTCGAAGGAGTTTAAAGGGGAAAAAATATTACCCTACGAGGGGTTTTTTTCCCCGCAGCGCCTCCACGGTTAACTCAAACTGTTTTCTCCCCTTACGGGACCGCGAGGCTACGGGTGCTCGGACCAGCCTCCTCCCTACAGAGTGATATTTGGGGGGCAAGACTCCCGCGGGCCACTTCTTCTTTTAGTCCTTAAAAACCAGGGTTGCCTGTACTTCCCTAACTTTCTTTACAGAAACACAATGGGGACTTACAGTATGAGTGAAAGAGGGGTAAAACTCTCCATTTCCTGACTCCTTCCCCTCGGCAGCCCCCCCAAAACCCCATTTTCCCGAGCACAATTTCCTTACTCCTCTCACTCAGGCAGCCCCCAAACCCCATTTTCCAGGCACAATTTTCCCGACTCCTCTCACTCAGCAGCCCCCAAAATCATTTTCAGGGCACAATTTCGCCAAATTAACTTTCGCCAATATTTTATTTTTTCTTTTTTCTAACTTTTGTCTGTTTTTTGGCTTGATTTTTTTATTTTTTCATTCTGCCGTTCTTGTTTTTGTCCCCATTTTTTTACTTTCTCTCCCCTCTCTCTCTCTTTCTCTCCCTCTCTCTCTCTCCCTTCTCTCTCTCTCTCTCTCTCTCCCTTCCTTTTACCATCAAAGGCAAAAATTAGGTTGATATTTTTTTTGTACGCGGCGCAAAAAAACTTTTGGCGGGAAAACGTCCTTTGCGTTTTTTACAATTTTGGGGGGACGATTTAATTTTTTTACGTTTTTTGCTACTGGCAGGGATTGTGTTCTGTCCGAGCCCAAACCCGGGCCCTATTTTTAAGTGAAAGCTCCCCGGGGGGTAATTCTCATTATGATTTTTCCCTTAGGGCAATATCTCAGGTATCAAAAAAGCATGATGGACATCTGAGAACGGTAGCTTAGTGCCCGGATGGACGCCATCTTTTAAACCAACCCGCTCGAAAATGCCCATTTGGTGGGGTACATTGTTGCACGTGTATCTGGACTTCTATACTAGCTATCGATGTGCGGTTGACGACTAAATATACGTCCAATGTGTACCGTCTAAATAAAAAATAATATGAAGCATTTTGTTATAGATTAATTATTATAAAAATCAATTATCGAAAAATAATCATATATTTTTCAATATTTTATTATTAGACTTGTACTTTTTTTAGTGAAACAACACTGGTATGATTTTCCAAATTATGCATTGTGCTACACCGTTTATCTGTCTATAAAAATAACTCAACAAGTACAACATATCATCCACCACGAGAGTACACAAAAAATATATGAAAAGGCATGCACTTTCCACAAACCGAAACTATGTCAGTTGGAATTTCCCAGAATCGCTGTTGATCAGACAACAGAAGAAACAGTCAACAAAGATACGCAAACAGCTGGAGGAACACGAGGTTTTAGTCTTCGACAAGGGGCTGTGTCACGATACTATCTAACTGCAGACAATCGGGCTGCTGCACTGAGGCAACTACGAGAAACTATCCTTGTGAATGGCAGCGACACATCTCACGCCAAGCACCCTGACTTGTCTACTTCTCGCATCAAACGTGATGAGTCGGCGTCACAGCTATCTGTGATCTACTGGAAAAAAGACTGGACCAATCCATTCGCCGATGATCCGTCATGTCTTCTCAGTATATCTACCGGAGCGGCTGCGAGGGAGGACGTTTCTAATGACCTACTCAACGCCCTGCAAAAGGGGGAAGCGGCGTATCAAAGCTTCCAGAAACGTCTTAAAGAGGGAACAGGCTTTTATGACACAGTGAAGAAGCTAAACTTGAAGACCTTTGGTAAGATCAAGCAGAAAGTTGTGAAGGCCACAAACAAGGAGATCGTCCTGAGAGCTGACAAAACAACTGTTTGCCACCATGATACTCATCGCCAAGACAAGGAAACCTCGACATGCAACTTGTCCTTTGTCACCCACTAGGGCCATTACCATGGTCTTTGGCAAACTTTTGATGGGTCAATGAAAAAAACGAACAAAGTTGAAACTTGCGAAACACATGGAAGGTCTTGTGGAACCAGCCGAAAACCCGTTGCCCAAGCGAAGTGCAACAATAATTGATGCGATGGCTCTCATACAAAAGATGCATGGCGAGAACGACACGTTCGAAGAACATCTGACCGCATCCTTGCTGCAGCGCTTCACGCTGGTCAAGGCAGTGAGCGCATCGATGTTGTTTTTGACACATACACAAAGAATCCATCAAGCAGCTGGCGGGGTGAACCGGGGGTTCAAATGAAGGCATCAGTTTTCAGCGAGATCAGACCCGCACACAAAATCATGAACTGGCGGCCGTCTCCTTGCTTGCAGCCAGACAAAGGAGAAACTGGTTTTTTGTTTCTGGCGGAGTCGTGGAAACTGAAACCAAATCGCGAAAAGCTAGGCAACAGAACACTGTATGTCACCTGTGGTGAAAAATGTCTGGTAAGACCCGCGATAGGTGGAAGTTGGTGCAAGCACTCGAATGTAGCCACGAGGAAGCAGACACGCGTATGTTTCTCCACGCAAAGCACGCCGCAAACCCACTACAAGACGATCATCTTAGGGGGCAGATGACACCGACGTTCTGACCCATCAGTCTTCATCTCAGCAGAACCATCGATAGTCAGCTCTTCATCAGACGAGGAAAAAAGGGTTTTCGAGTCAGAATGATTGACGTTGGAAAGTTGGCTGCGGTATTGGGGTCTGGGTTTGCAGTGCATTTGCCAGGGCTTCATGCATGGAGCGGGGGGTGACACTGTTAGTGCTCTGGCTAGCCAAGGAAAGATAAAGGCTTTGAAGCTTGTGCAAGCGAATGATCTGTATCTTCAAGCATTCACAGATTGGGGATCTTCGTGGAATGTACCAACAGACGTCTTCATAGCATTCAGGCCTTCACGTGTCAGCTGTACGCCAGGAAAAACGAAGATCGTCCGGTGCTAATTTCCCACTCCGTTATCACATGTTCTGTGCAAAGAAGGGCCAGATCGAATCTGGACAATTGCCCCCTTGTGAAGCCCTCCTTGATGCAGCATACGCTTAGGCCAACTATCAGGGGGCTATCTGGCGACGCAGCCTTGAAAACCTGCCAGACGTCCCAGCACCATCAGCAGGACATGGGTGGAACTCGATGATGGCGGTTCGCTCAAAATCCGATGGATGGCGGGTTTTACCAGCTCCAGATGTCGTCTTGAAACTCATCTCGTGCACATGCAGAAGGACGTGTCGACCGTCAGACTGCTCCTGCATACTGAATGGGTTGAAGTGCACTGTTGTGTGTAAGCTGCAGGGATGCTCCAACATGGTGCAGGATGATGCTATCGTGGCTCAGGATCCAATGACTCTGGGTGGCGACTCTGATGATTAACTTTGTGTGCACTGTATATTGTATAGCCTATGTTGTTCTCTATTATAATGCCCGGGCCAAATTGCCTGAAAATCTTTATAGACAGATAAACGGTTTAGCAAAAAGTATAATTTGGAAGATCATACCGGTGTTATTTGACCCAAAACATGACATGGGTTTAATGATACCTCCGCTGCTTATTAGGAATATAACATCGTATGGTGTTTTAAAAACAGCTCCATACGTCTTTCCAAACTCTAGTAATGAAAAATTAATATAATTGGCGGCCATTTTGAAATCCAAGATGGCCACCAAGTGCAGATTTCCTATGTAACAATTTCCGCCTGCTTATTAGATTCGTATGGTGTTAAAATCCCCCTCCGTACGACATTCCAACTTGCGTTATCGTCAGAATAGATAATGCCAGCGGCGGCCTAAGTCTTTTTTGCTCTTTACATATATTTTTTTGTAAACTCGTGGTGGATGATATGTTGTACTTGTTGAGTTATTTTTATAGACAGATAAACGGGGTAGCAAAATGCATAATTTGGAAAAACATACCAGTGTTGTTTCACTAAAAAAAGTACAAGTCTAATAATAAAATATTGAAAAATATATTTTTTTTCGATAATTGATTTTTATAATAATTAATCTATAACAAAATGCTTTTATATTATTTTTTATTTAGACGGTACACATTGGACGTATATTTAGTCGTCAACCGCACATCGATAGCTGTATAGAAGTCCAGATACACGTGCAACAATGTACCCCACCAAATGGGCATTTTCGAGCTTGGTGGTTTTAAAGATGGCGTCCATCCGGCACTAAGCTACCGTTCTCAGATGTCCATCACACCTTTTCTGACACTTGAGACATTGGTCTAATGGAAAATCATAATGAGAATTACTCCCCCCGCCGGAGCATTACTTTTGGTCTGGCTCAAGGACTATCTGCTGTAGATTACTAGCTCCTGCCCGCTCTGGATCTTCCAAGTCATCATAGGAAGAGGTTGTTGTGTTTGGTTCTCCAACCTTCCTACACCCCCATTTGCCCCTCCATCTTCTACCGCCTTCTCCAGGGCTAATAAAGCATTATGCCGGGCCCAAAACTCTATCATTGTGAAGAAGACACATATAGTAACCTCGTATCAAAGTGGGAAAACAATTCGACATATCACTTTTAGCAGTTCACCTCAGTTTTCGCTAGGTGGCCATAGTGTCGTCTCTCAGAAATGGGGACAAGGCGCTTTAAAGTAATCAGTTAGGCATTTTATTGTTTTGTTTATCAGCTGATGCATTACTTCAATGAAGTTTTTAGTATCCAATGTATATCATAATATGCATACTCTAATATTAATAAAAGAATTTCATCGTTGAGTGAAAACAAAAAAAAATAGAAGGATATTTAACAAATACCAATAGTGAGGCCTGTTTACAATGTTAAAACAGTCAGTTTTTTACAGACATGCCAATGAAAAATTTAACAAGAGACTATATGAAGCCAACTCATGAAAGGAAAACACATGTCATTGTCTATAACTATTGAAATAATGGCAAAATTAGAACAAGTGCATCCTTTACCCGCAGCCTGTCACGCTGCAGGCGCCCGTATCAGTTTAAGCTGTGCGACGGTTCCTAACAATAACACAGGCCGTCACGATG
>JACEEZ010019573.1:0-2500 GCA_016584305.1 Chionoecetes opilio | reverse complement strand
TAACCCTTTGAGGCCCAGAACGTAATTTCCATTGTAATTTGAGTACCATTAGACGATTTGTAGTGACTATAAGCAATGTTTTGAGACCCAGAACGTAATTTCCATTGTAATTTGGGTACCATTAGACGATTTGTAGTGACTATAAGCAATGTTTTGAGGCCAGAACGTAATTTCCAATTGTAATTTGGGTACCATTAGACGATTTTTAGTGACTATAAGCAATGTTTTGAGACCCAGAACGTAATTTCCATTGTAATTTGGGTACATAGAACGATTTTTAGTGACTATAAGCAATGTTTTGAGACCCAGAACGTAATTTCCATTGTAATTTGGGTACCATTAGACGATTTGTAGTGACTATAAGCAATGTTTTGAGGCCCAGAACGTCATTTCCATTGTAATTTGGGTGCCATTAGACGATTTTTAGTGACTATAAGCAATGTTTTGAGACCCAGAACGTAATTTCCATTGTAATTTGGGAACCATTAGACGATTTTTAGTGACTATAAGCAATGTTTTGAGACCCAGAACGTAATTTCCATTGTAATTTGGGTACCATTAGACGATTTTTAGTGACTATAAGCAATGTTTTGAGGCCCAGAACGTCATTTCCATTGTAATTTGGGAACCATTAGACGATTTTTAGTGACTATAAGCAATGTTTTGAGGCCCAGAACGTAATTTCCATTGTAATTTGGGTACCATTAGACGATTTGTAGTGACTATAAGCAATATTTATAGCTATGACCTGTTTAGTATCCTCATCCACTAACTCATGTGGTATATTCAGTGACTTTTCGTTATTTTATGGCTGACAACAGACCATTTTATATAGCCAAGGAAAGATCTGGGCGTGAAGGGTTTAAAGGACTGCTAATGACGTTCTGCCTATACGAGTGGACTACTACTACTACTACCACTACTACTACTACTACTACTACTACTACTACTACTACTACTACTACTATACTATACTATATACACACTTACTACTACTATACTACTACTAATACACTACTACTATTACTATACCACTGCTACTACTACTACTACTACACTACTATACTACTCCCACTACTACACTACTACTACACTATACCACTACTACTACTACTACTATACTACTACTACTACTACTACACTCACTACTACTACTACCATCACCACTATTCTACTACTATTACTACTACACCCATACTACAAATTTTACTACTACTACTACTACTACGAGTGGAAGTGCAAATTGTAAAAAAAGTTAAATTATATATAAAGTACTTAGAAAAAGAAATAATGCGTTCATAGTTATAGGAATTATATATAGTTATTATAATGATATATATGTTCATAGTTATAAGAATAGGTACTTGGAAATTGGAGATATAATTAATGGGTATAAATAAGAGACACATAGGCAAGGATCAAGGCCCACCAGTACAGTCATTTTTCCCGCCTTTTTGATAACCCCAAAATTTGCTTTTAATTAAGGGGCAGGGGAAATTATAAAGGGGTGGGTCAAATAAGTATGGTTGAATGTTGAAGTTTTGAGATAAAATTTGATAGATAGATAGATAGATAGATGATTGAATACATAGATAGATAGATAGATAGATAGATAAGAGATAAAGATAGATAGGGTAGATAGGGTATAAGATAGAAGATAAAGATAGTAGATAAAAGATAGATAGATAGAAGAAGAAGAAAGAAAGAGATAGATAATAGATAGATAGATAATAAAAAAGAAGAAGAAGACAGACAGACAGAACCCGACAGACAACAACAAAGATAGATAATAGATAGATAGATTACAAAAAAGACAGACAGACAGACAGACAAAACAGACAGGGAAAAAAGATTATAAGAAAAAGAAGAAAGAAGAAGACAGACAGACAGACAACAGACAGAACAGACAAAGAAATAGAAATAGATAGATGATAGATAACAGACAGACGACAGACAAGAACAGACAGACAGACAGAAAAACGAAGATTATAGATGATTTTGAGAAGAAGAAGAAAAACCAACAGACAGACAGACAGACGACAGACAGACAGACAGACAGAAAAGAAAGAAGATAATAGATAGATAGAAGACAGACCAGACAGACAACAGACAACAGAAGCAGCAGACAGACAGACAACAGCCGGGCAGACAGAAAAGGAAGATAAAATAGATTGATAGATAGGAAAAAAGAAGAAGAAGAAAAGAAGAAGAAGGAATTTGAAGAAAAGAAGAAGAAGAAGATAAAGAATAAAGAAGAAAAAGGGAAAAAAAGTAGAAGAAAGAAGAGAAGAAGATAGGGTAATAGATAAGGGAAAATAATTGATAGTATTGAAAAATAATTTTTTTTTAAAAGTAGTTAGGGAAGGGGCAAAACGAAACAAATAAACATCGACAGACGACAACAACAACAAAATGATAAATAAAGATAAAAATAATTTAATTTTTTTTATTTTTTTTTTTTATAAATTTTTTAAAATTTTTTTTATTCTCAATTTTTAAT
>JACEEZ010019572.1:0-21500 GCA_016584305.1 Chionoecetes opilio | reverse complement strand
GTGTGGTGTGTGTGTTGTGTGTTGTTTGTGTGTGTGTATGTGTATATGCAATTGTGTATGTGTATTTGTATGTGTGCGTGTGCCTGTGTGCGTCTGTGTGTGCGTGTGCGATGTTGCGTGTTGCGAACTGTGTGTGTTAGTGTGTATGTGTGGCGTGTGCGTGTGCGTGTGTGACTGTGTGACTGTGTGACTGTGTGTGTGAATAGAATAGAATAGAATAGAATAGAATCGAATTTATTATTGCTCCAGACTTTAATAAATAAGTATGGAGCAAAGCTCCTACAAGATACAATACATGTGGCAGGACATTTCAAACATACCAATAAGATAAGTGTGCATACATGCACATACATTAAGTACTACGTAAACTAAACGTTTCGAGGCAATCCAATTGTCAATTTCCAAACTAGTGACACATAGAAAAATATAAATACAGATAACTAAATAATCATATACTTGTTAGTTTTATCTAAACATGCTCAAAATTGAATCTGATGAATAATGACAAGTTCTTCAAAACATTCACAACTGGTACGTTGCATTAACAGCAACATACTTAAAATGCCTTGGCACTAATTGTGCAGGTATTTCTGATATACATATCCCGTCAGCCTTACAATTTTCCTCGTTATACATTCGAATATGTACAATGGAAATTCCTCTCCTCCTACAAAATTAGCAATACACTTGCTACAAAGAACGATCTTCTCTGTTTACACCTCGTATCTACCACATTTATTTGGTAGTCTATTGTTTCTTGTTCGAATCTAGTACTCTGATGCGAATGATACTTTTCGTATTTTGACGAGTACAAGCCTCCATACCGTAAATCTGCCGTTAAATTAATATTGTAGTTACTGCATAACGATTTTGGTTGATATTATGATGCCAGGTAGTAATTTCTACTGATCCTTTAATCTCACGTCACTGCTTTCTTAAACCATGTAGTGTTGGGCACATTTTGTGATAACCACATCCCTGACATACCACCTCATTAAATATATTCTTAATGCAGCAACCCATGGAGAAGTGTATAACCCTAACATATCCAAATGCAACAAACTGTTGATACATTATATACATAATTTAGTGTTTTTACCTGAAATTTAGCCGAGACCGTAACCTACATTCTGCAACTTTTATATGAATTTCCCAGTGGGTACACTCCAAGTTCACCATATACCATATCACATTGCTGTGTGTGTGTGTTGATGTGTAGATGCATGTGTGTATGTGTATGTGTCGTGTGCGACTGTGTGTGTATGTGTGTGTGTGTGTGTGCGTGTTGTGTGACTGTGCGTGTGCGTGCGTGCGTGCGGTGCGTGCGTTGCCGTGCGTTTGCGTGCGTGCGGTCGTGCGTGCGTGCGTGCGTGCGTGCGTGCGTGCGTGCGTGCGTGCGTGCGTGCGTGTGTGTGCGTGTGTGTGCGTGTGCGTGTGATGGGACGGTGAGGTTCAAAGAGGAAGAGCTGGACGTGAAGGAGAAAGAAAAGACAAGCAAAAAAAGAAAAGCAAGAAATAAAGAGATAGAAAGAAAGATCTAAGTTTGGAGATAGATCAAGAACAGACAGAAGCGAAGATAAGACTGGAAGATTTGAAAAAGATCAAAGAAACGAAAGAACGATATTCACCACTTGCAAGAAAGACTGACAGAGACAAAAAACAACCAGAAAAAAAAAAGACAGAGACAGAGACAGAGACAGAGACAGAGAGAAAAGGAGGAAACAGAAAAAGAAAATAACAATAAGAATAAAAGACGATAGGAAAAGACAAAAAATAGGACAAGACAGGAAAAAATGTCATAGCAAAACAATAGCAAGTCAAAGTCAAACATAAACACGCGAAATAAAAACAAAAACAAACAAACAAGCAAAAATAAAAACATCCGCGGTACTTAAAGAAAAAAATTGTCCCCTTCGGTCTTTGGTGTGACACGAGAGTTGCCACGCCAGTCATTTTACCACAATATATCAATCAATCAATCATTGGGGGCATACGCCGGGGGGCGCGTCGCCTCGCCCACCCTACGACGCCACTCCCGGGGGTCACCACGCGCGAGTTCCCATGCAGGCTCCTTTCCCATACCAAGGCACTCTCCGACAAGAAAATCAACTTGCACCAGCCACGAGCCTTGTGGGCGCCCCCTTAGCCTCCTCACACGGCCGGATTGTCCTCTTACAGATACAACCCGATTGGAAGATCGGTTTCGAGGGTACGTGCCACACCAGGGCGTATCCAGGAAACTAATTGGGGGGGCCCACCTCCCAATGATGTTGAGGGGTGGGTGCCTAATCAGCTGGGGGTCTGGGAGACGCTTAAGCCCCCCAGAGACTATTTTGAAGATATGACTTAAATTGGGGGCATATTTAGCCTATGGGGGGGTCATTTATTGGTTCTTTTTCATATATTCAATATAGTAAAATTGATGAAATTATACCATACCCTCCTAAAGTAGATTTGTTGAATTGGGGGGGCCAGGCCCCATTGGCCCCCCTCTGGCTACGCCTTGGTCATGACCCTCTCAGCAGGTAAGAGGACTATATAAAGTAAGGTGGGCTAAATAAATTTTCTTAACCCCCCACTCCCTCTTTGTAACTTCCTCCCCACCTTTTCTCAAATAAAACTTGAAACTTGAAAACTTGAGAATTTTAGTCATAGGATCAGTCGCCAGTGCACGCAATACCTTTCCAAACTATAGCGTCCTACCACTGTTGTGTGATGATTCCACTATAGTTAATTCGGTGGCCTTCACAAAACAGATTCTTAAAGCGTGAAAGTTAAAGGTGTGTTACTTGTTTGATAACTGGATTTAATTGGCAAATACTTCCCCAGATCGAAAGATGTTTTCTGTGGAAATGCAAAACCAAAAGAATGCCCTTGAAGTATAGATCCACGAAAGAAATGTACTGTATTTTGGAATACTGATAAAGTATAATGTATTTTGTATTTTGGAAACACTGTATATTACTTTTATTTCTTCTTTAACTTTCACAAAAAAGATGCCCATAACCCAAATAAGAGATTAAGATTTTCATCTATCTGCCACTTTGCAAGTACCAACCGACAAGGTTATTGACCTATACAAAGCGCCTCCACGCAGCACACTAGGCAGACTCGAACCGCTACCGAATGCACAGGGACGCTGGCACATTGCGGGCTTCACGTCTCTACCAACCTTGCCACCCTGACGGGCTTCATAACACAAAGGAATTATATTTGTTTATACTAATTTTTACATATACATTCACTGTGGGCTGGGACGGATCTTCAGGTGGGATATCCTGGGGTGACGGATCTTCAGGTGGGATATCCTGGGGTGAACGGATCTTCAGGTGGGATATCCTGGGTGACGGTTCTTCAGGTGGGATATCCTGGGGTGACGGTTTCTTCAGGTGGGATATCCTTGGTGGAGGTTTCTTCAGGTGGGATACCTGGGGTGACGGAAATCTTCAGGTGGACATTCTGGGTGACGGATCTTCAGGTATCCTTTTAAATCAAATCGGATGCTGGGTTGCCATGACTCAGTTCCCGCGCCACCGCATTTGCTCTCAGGGGCACGTGCGGAGTGATCGTTAGTAAGTGCGGTGGGTAGGAGGAAGTTTATCAAGAAATATACCTTTCCCTCCCTTCCTCTCTTCCTCAAAAATTTCCCCCCTTTTCCTAGCCTCCCCTTACTTTAAACCTCCCTCAACCTTCCCCTCCCACACCTGTCCTTCTCCATTAAGTGTTTCAACCAGGGTAATTGATAGACCGCCTCCTCTTAGACATTACATTTTACCCCATGTGGTGTTTAAAAGTCTGGGAGAAACATATAATGGTTTTGACTTTTCGCCATATGATATAATCAAAGAATAATTCATCATAAACGTTTCCACTTCAGCTAAAAGTAAAAATGGGTTACAGACAAATAATGACGAGCTATTTGGTTTGTGGTGTTTTTTCCTGTACTATATATAACGTCTTTTTTCGCTTGATTTATAGTGTTTTATTTTAGCGATGTATTGTTTTAATTTTCACCTACGGCTATCACCCACCACCCACCACCACCCCGCCGCGCCGCCACACACCACCGCCACCACCAACACCAACAACACAATCGCCGACCATATGCTTCGTAGCTATAAATTTTTGATATAAATGGATTTCTTCGCTTTTTCTCTTCTCTCTGCTTTTTTTTCTTCTCTTTTCTTACGGCGTCCATCAGTGCCGCAGACTGTGGCCCATGCGGAGGATAGGCAGCGGCGGGCCATTGCGCGCACACAAGCGCACACACACACACACCACACACAACACACACACACGACACACACACGACCACACCTACACACACACACACACACCACGGCACACACACCACACACAACACACACACACACACACCACACACCACACACACACACACACACACACAAGCACACACACACACACACACAAGCACACACACACACACACACACACACACACACACACCACACACCACTCGCTACATTGCATTCTTCTCTTCCTCCACCCATCCTATCACTTTCTCTTTCTTCTTCCTACCTCCTTCTCCTTATAATACTATACTATATACATACACACAGACACACCATTATATTACACACCCTACAATACACACACACACACACACACACACACACACACAACACCACACAGCACACACACAGCACACACACACACGCATACACACACACACAAACACAAACACACACACAAACACACACACACACACAAACCACACACACACACACACAACTCAACACACAAACACCCACACACACCACATACACACGCACACACACATGCAAAACACACACACACACACACGCGCACACACACACACCCACACAACACACACACACACCACACATACAAACACACACAACACACACACGCACACACCACACACACACACACACACCACACATACACACACACACACACGCATACACAACCACCCACACACACGCATACACACATACAACACACACACACACACACGCAACACACACCCACAAACACACACAAGACGACACACACAACACACCCTATCTTTTCTTAAACCACGAAAAAAATGTCTTTTCTTGGTCCTCAATTCCTTAGCCAATCCTGCTGCTTCCTCTTGACCACGCCGGCCAATTCAGGCGAACAGAAATTGAGCTCATAACCTGACTACTGGTGAGTCCTGACCACGCCAGCCAATCATCGAACAGAAAGTGTACTTATAACCTGACTACGGTGAGCCTGGAGTTAGAAAATGTGTGCAGCGGCTCAACTCAGCCTGTTTACGGAAGGTTCTAGTTTGTAATAAATTTTTACAAAAAGATCCTTAATATGGCGGTTAGGGTGCATGCTTGACAGAATCTCAAGAAAGTAAGATTAAGAGGCATGATGACTTGGCAAAGCAAATTCAAGTGATTAACGTTATGGAGAGTGATAAGGAGGCCGAAGACTTGCTGCGGCCTGCATGTACGTCTTTCGGCGTTATGCGACAGCTGACAAAGTAAGAATAAAAAGTCTAAGCTGAAACCTATGACGCGAAGGTTTATGCCAAAAAAAAGAGAAAACGGGCCATCGGAAGTACCATATTCAAACCAGAAAATATAGGAAGATTCAGTTAACGAGCAAAACAAAGCCACGGAGCAGAAATCAGAGGCGAAACCATCGACAGTGCAAGCGATTTTGCAGGAAGAGGGACATCAGGAACAAAGGAAGAGGTGGAAAAGAGTTTCGAGCAGCTAACAACCTGCTGCAGTTGAAGGAAGGCAATCCCCCGATGCTGGGAGGAACGCCGCGAGGAGGAGTGTTGTTGCTTCCGACTCGGCCGACTCCGTTGCCGATGCGGCCTAAGAACCCAAAAAAAAGAACCACACAAAGGGTCAAGGCAGCAGCAAGGGCGCCAAGGGGCGCGCAAGGCCGAGGTGGATCAGGGCCTCTTGTCCTGCGTGATGTACGGTCCTCGGCGAGGACCTGGACGCACCTCGCAGGAATGGACTGGTGGCCCGCAATCAGGAGGTTGCAAGCCCGGACGTGAAGGCGCTGTCCCCCCATCACCGAGGTGGAGGTGTGGGCACGCAGCAGGATGCCGGCAGCCGCCCCCGGCCAGAAGAAATGCTCAGCGAGCCAAGAAGCGTGCGGAAGAAAGCGTACGCAATTCTTTGGAAGGTTGGAGAAGATGTAGGTCAAGTTTCCGTGGCGCCCCACATGCTGCGCTGCATCGTAGGGCCTGGCGGCGCACGCTGAAGAAAGTGCACGAGGAGACTTTGGCTGGGGTACAAGTGAGGGTGCCGCCCCAGCGGAACGCCACCACCAAACCGTCACTGTCGGGGGCCTCCTCGGGCAGGTTACGGCTGCGGTGGATCACCTCAAGGCCTTGCTGCAATGAGGCGGATGTGGTGTGGAGACGCAGGTTGAAGTGACCCACACAGCGCGTCACGGTGATAGGCCCAGCGGCGCCAACATCAAGGAGATCCAAAAAAGTAATCCCGAAATGGCGATGATCAGTGCGCCTCTCGAGGACCGCACCTCCCGGAGGCATAGCGCTAAGGGTCCGCGGCGCCAAGTGGCCGGCGCTCAGGCACTCTTTAACACCCTCTTTCGCGTCCAAACTCCCCATCGAAGCATCACACATACCACCAAACACACCACTGTTCCAACCACCAAACACATCACTGTTCCAACCTCCAAACACACCACTGTCCCAACAACAAAACACACCACCGTCCTCACCACCAACACTGCCACTGTCCCCAACCACAAAACACACCACCGTCCCAACCACCAAGCACACCACTGTTCCAACCACCAAAACACAACCACTGTCCCAACCACAAAACACATCACCGTCCCAACCCAAAACACATCACCGTCCCAACCACAAACGAACCACCAGCCCCAACCCGCACCACACCCCTTTCCACCATTGTCCCAACCACACCCACACCACCACCCCAATCACCAACCCCCACCACTTATTCATCACCCACCACCCCACACCACTACACACAACCGTCCGAGCCACCAAAACACACCACCAACACACTACCGCCAAATTCCTGTCCGCATTACTGCCGAAAATCCCACCCGGCGAAACGCCCTCCCTCCCGCCCTCACTCCGAGGAATTTTCCATCCTCGGTGCGACACACGTACAGGCCGCCAACGGCACCCTTCCCACCACCAACACCGACACCCTTTCCAACCCTCAACACCAACACCCTTTCCCACCTCAACACCGAACAACCCTCCCCCCGCCCAGGGCTATCATCCAGCCTTTCCGCCTCCCAACACTAACCACAGTCTCCGCCAGACACCGCTCACCTCCCGCCCATTACCGCCCCTCATACAAGATGCCGCCAATTTACATCCTCCTGCCCACAACAACCCCCGCCTCCCGCCCACCACAACAACTACCCTCCCGCCCATCACCGGCAACTGCTCATCCCGCCCACCCCCGTAACTATTCATCCTGCCCCCTGACCGTAACAATCCTCCCCGCCCAATTACCATAACTATTATCTCGCCCAATATCGTGATTATCCTCCCCCTACTTCAGCTATTTCTATCCTTCCGCCCTAGCCGTAACTAGTCCTCCCGCGAATACTGTAACTATCCTCCCGCCCAGACCGTAAACTATCCTCCCGCCCACACGCGGTAACTATCCTCCCCCCACAACCGTACCTATCCTTCCCCCAATACCGTACTATCCTCCCGCCCACAACCGTAACTATCCTCCCCCCAAGCCGTAACATCCTCCCGCCCCACAACCGGTAACTATCCTCCCGCCCAATACCGTAACTATCCTCCGCCCCCAACCGTAACTATCGTCCCGCCCAATACCGTAACTATTCCTACCGCCCACAACCGTAACTATCCTCCCGCCCACAACCGCGGAAACCCACCCGCCCACCCGACCGCGCCCGCACAAGCCACCGCCGCGCCCACCCTCCAGCCCACCCTGAGGTGCCTGGACCAGTATACTGACCTTCTCATGTGATTGCAGGTCATTAACTAATCGAAACCAGGATCACGTGACTTTCTCTGCCGTGATATCAATTTGTCCAGAGACGTTGATATTCTTTTCAGCGTCATTTAATTGTGTATTGATTAAATAGTAAGAAAATAAAGTAAATTTTTGTACATATAGAATGATTTTACTGAAACTGAGTAAATTTGAATATTGTCCTTTCTGTGAACTTATTTCTATTTCTTATCTTATTGTGAACTTTCATTACAAAACTGTCTAATGTCTTATTATGGTCATTCTATGGGCACGTAATTTACCTATTGGGGTAACGAAATTATTTTGTTATAAAACTGTAAATCATGTATGAAACATTAATTATAAATTTCCTGTAGGTTCTGAGGCAAATTATTAGTCTGCCTTCGGGACAAGTCTGTCACTGTAAATGGTATTTGTCTTTACAATAAACAGAAAAGAAAAAAAAAAAATCCAACTTGTCATTATCACTCCTTAAAAGTGGACATCTACTTGGATTTCCCTACCAAAAAATACGAGAGAGGAGAGAGAGAGAAAAGGAGAGAGAGAGAGAGAGAGAGAGAGAGAGAGAGAGAGAGAGAGAAGAGAGAGAGAGAGAGAGAGGAGAGCGATAGGAGAGAGAGAGAGAGAGAGAGAGAAGAGATAGAGGAGAGAGAGAGAGAGAGAGAGAGAGAGAGAGAGAGGAGAGAGAGAGAGAGAGAGAGAGAGAAGAGAGAGAGAGGGAGAGAGAGAGACTAGAGAGAGAGAGAGAGATAGAGAGAGAGATAGGTCAAAGAAAAAAACCAAAATAGCAGGAAAACATGAAGGGGGATAGATACAGGTAACATTGAAAATAATCGAAGATCTCAGTAAAAGAAGCATTTTCCATTTTCAATTCTACGTAAAATAAGGTGTGTGACCTATTCTCATCATTTCTATTGAATCGGCAGCAGTATATACATAAAATACTATAATGGTATTAATATTGTTTATTATTAGTTTATTTTCCATAACTGTTGTGTTAATTAACACAACAATTTAAATTATTTTTCATCTTTATTTTGGCTACCGGCAGAACTTACCCATATAAGTGTCTGAAAGACAATTCACTATTGGTTTGTACTGTAACCACCGTGTTTTATAAATATCTTTCTCCTTTTTTGGCATTAAACATCAAATCATCAAGAATCTCTCTCCTCTCTCTCATCGAGGTCTCCATCACCTCTCTCCGCCTACTCTCACGACCCTCCTCTTCCTCTCTCTCAGTCTCTCCGCCTCTCAACTCTCTCTCCTCCTCCGCTCTCATCTCTCCTCCTCGTCACTCTCCTCCCGTCTCGCGCAAAATCCTCTCTCTACCGCGTACTCTCTTCTCTCTCATCCCTCCTACCTCATCATCCTCACCTTCTCTCCTCCCTCCCCTCTCTCCCTTCGTTATCTCTCCGTTCTTCGTCCGCTCTCTCTCTCTTCTCCCTCCTTCTCTCGCTCCACTCTCATCTCTCCTCCTCTCGCCCAAAAAAAACCCCCCCCCCCGCCGTTACCCCCTAACAAACCCCCCTTTCCCCATTAAAGTCCCCCGGCCCCTTCCCCCCCCCCGTTAATAACCAAAAAATTACCCCCCCCCCTTTTTCCCCCCCGCCCCAATTTTAAACCAAATAACCCCCCCCCCCCCTTAAAATTTTCTTTAAAATTATCCCCCCCCCCCGCATAAAAAATTATATCCCCCCCTCCCAAACAACCCCCCCTTTTTATCCTTTTTCCGCCCTACTGATTATCCTCCCCCAAAGATTTAACCTCCCCCTTTACCCCCCCCAGACGAAACATCCTCCCCCCCAAACCAAACTACCCTCCCGCCCACAACGTAACATCCCCCCCCCCCAAAAAAACCCCCCCCGCCCAATCCCCTTTAACTACCCTCCCGCCCACCCCAAACTATCCTCCCCCCAAAGACCGTAACTATCCTCCCCCCACAACCGAACTATCCTCCCGCCCAATACCGTAACTATCCTCCCCCCACAACCGTAACTATCATCCCGCCCAAAACCCGTAACTATCCTACCCCCCACAAGCGAAACTATCCTCCCCCCACCACCGCAAAAAACCCAAAACCCCCGCCCCCCGCCCGCCCGCACAAGCCACCCCCCGGGGCCCCACCCCCAGCCCCCCTTGAGGTCCTTGACCCGATAAACTGACCTTCTCATGTGATTGAGGGCAAGTAACTAATCGAACCCAGGATCACGTGCTTCTCTCCCGTTTATCAATTGTACGAGATTTTGATATTCTTTTCGCGCATTTAATTGTGTTTTGATAAAATAGAAAAGAAAAAAATAAATTTTGTAGCGTATAAATGATTTTAATGAAAACGGGAAAAATTTTTAAATATTTTTTCTTTCGGGGAAATTTATTTTTTTTATCTTATTTTATTGTAACTTTCATTACAAAAAAATTAATGTACTTATTAGGGCATTCTAGGCACGTAATTACCGATTTGGGGAACGAAAATTTTTTTGTTATAAACTGAATCATGAGAAAATTAATTATACTTTTTGTAGTTCTGGGCAAATTAGTGTCGCCTTTTGACAAGTCTGCACTGAATGGGATTTGTCTTTTAAAAAAACCAAAAGAAAAAAAAAAATCCCTTGTCATTATCACATCCCCAAAAATGACATCTACTTTGTTTCTACCAAAATCGAGAGGAGGAAAAGGAGAAAGGGGAGAGAGAGGAGGAGAGAAGGGGGAAAAGGAGGAGAAGAAGAGAGAGAGAAGAGGAGAGAGAGAGAGAGAGAAGAGAGAGGGGAAAAAGAAGGAAAGAGAAAGGAAAGAAAAGAGAAAAAAAAAAGGGAAAGAGAGAGAGAGAAGAAGGGGAAGGGGAGAGAGAAGAGAAGGAGGGAAAAAAAAAGGCAAAAGAAAAAAAAAAATGGAGGAAAACGGGGGGAAAAAGGAAAGAAAAAGGGGGGAGGAAAAAAGAAAAAAAAAAGGGAAAAAAGGAGGAAAAAGAAAAAGGAAAAGAAAAAAAAGGGAAAAAAAAAAACCCAAGGAGAAAAAAAGGAAAAAANTTTACGGTATTGTGTGTGCGTGTGTGCGTGTGCGACTGTGTGTATGTTGTATGTGTCGTGGCGTGTGCGTGGCGGTGATTGTTGGTGCGTGCTGCTGCCTGCCTGCCTGCCTCCTGCCTGGCCTGCTGCCTGCCTGCCTGCCTGCCTGCCTGCCTGCTGGCCTGCCTGCCTGCCTGCCTGCCTGCCTGCCTGCCTGCCTGCTGCTGCCTGCCTGCCTGCCTGCCTGCCTGCCTGCCTGCCTGCCTGCTGCCTGCCGCCTGCCTGCTGCCTGCCTGCCTGCCTGCCGTGCCTGCCGGCCTGCCTGCCTGCCTGCCTGCCTGCCGCGCCGGCCGGCCTGCCTGCCTGCCTGCCGGCCGGCCTGCCTGCCTGCCGGCCTGCCTGCCTGCCGGCCTGCCTGCCTGCGTGCGTTGGACGGGAGGATAAAGAGGAAGAGCTGGACGTGAAGGAGAAAGAAAAGACAAGCAAAAAAAGAAAAGCAAGAAATAAAGAGATAGAAAGAAAGATCTAAGTTTGGAGATAGATCAAGAACAGAACAGAAGCTGAAATAAGAACTGGAAGAGTGGAAAGAAGATCAAAGAAACGAAAGAACGATATTCACCACTTGCAAGAAAGACTGACAGAGACAAAAAACAACCAGAAAGAGAGAGAAGAGAGAGAGAGAGAGAGAGAGAGAGAGAGAGAGAAGAGAGAGAGAGAGAGAGAGAGAGAGAGAGAGAGAGAGAGAGAGAGAGAGAGAGAGAGAGAGAAGAGAGAGAGAAGAGAGAGAGAGGAGAGAGAGAGAGAGGAAGAGGAGAGAGAGAGAGAGAGAGAGAGAGAGAGAGAGTGAAAAAGAAAGAAAGAAAAGGAGGAAACAGAAAAAGAAAATAACAATAAGAATAAAAGACGATAGGAAAAGACAAAAAATAGGACAAGACAGGAAAAAATGTCATAGCAAAACAATAGCAAGTCAAAGTCAAACATAAACACAGGGAAATAAAAACAAAAACAAACAAACAAGCAAAAATAAAAACATCCGCGGTACTTAAAGAAAAAAATTGTCCCCTTCGGTCTTTGGTGTGACACGAGAGTTGCCACGCCAGTCATTTTACCACAATATAGGCCTACCTTAATTAAACTTTTTCTTATATATCTTATTTATCCACTTATCCATTTTACATTCCCAATTTTCTTATTTATCCATTGGATTAGATCCTTTATCTCTATTTATCCTGTATTATTATCCATGTATACTTATTTATCCATTATTATTATCCATTTATCTCTCTTATTTATCCTTTAGTATTATCCATTTATCTCTTATTATCCATTATTATCCATTATCTTACTTATCCAATTATTATTATCCATTTATCTCCTCTTTATCCCATTTACTTCTTTAATCTCTTATTTATTCCATACTTATTAATCCATTTATCTCATTATCCCATTATTATTATCCATATCTCCTTTCGATCCATTAATATTTAATCAATTTATCTCTTATTTATCCATACATAACCCATTTATCCATTATCTCTTTTAATCTCTATTATCCATTTTGTATCCATTTATTCTCTTCTTATCCATTTACATACCCATTTCTTATTTAGCTGTTACCTATCCACCTTACACTACTGCAAGGCGCGGGATTCGAACGAGAACCCAAGACAACTCCACTAGTCACTCAGCCAACCTACAAACACCTCTACCGTAGATAAACACTAAGCGCCAGGGACAACGTTTTTCGATGTACAGACGTCTGGTGGCATTTATAATACTTACATTTCTACATCCTGATTACAGGAAAGTAGAAGGGGCTTATCTGAGAGAGTCAGTGTCATTTTGATGTCTTCATCTGTGTCATATTATGGCTATAAATGAAAAAAATTATCAAAATATCACCCGGAATAAAAAACAACACTTAAACAGGTCATTATGCAGTCCTGATATAAACTACGTGTATCATTTCAGTGGCACATACAAATCAGTAGTGATGATAATAATTCGTAATATATGCGCCTGGCGACATAGTGCAGTGGCCGCTATAGTGTTATCTACGGTAAGTCACTCATTCCACCATACAAACAAAAAAAAAAACCCCCCCAACCCCACTCTAGATATCAACCTACACAATCAACCATTCTAATGACTAACCTCGATTTTACAGAAATCATGGATTCCTACTTAAGATTGTATCCACCATAATACTCGTACTCGTTATAATATAAGTCATAGGAGAATAAGCTTTTTGTATATTTTGTCTTTCAAGTTACGCCGTTTTTATTTCTGTGTTGTTTTGTTTTGTTTCCATGAGTTTAAGGTCGTGACTTTTACGTTCTATGTTTTATTAAACATTTTTTCCTGTCATGTCCATTATCATATATTCTATTTTATTCTTTTTTTCCTTTTGTTATTATCTGTTTCACTTTCCTCCCTTTCTTTCTTTCTGTTTCAAATCTTTCTTTTTCCTCATCTTAAGGGTTCTTTTCCTCTCTCTCTTTTCAACAGCTGTGAATTCTGTCTTCAATGCATCCATACACTGTTTACAATGGCACGGACTCCTACAGACAGCCTTGAATTCTATACTTGACACATTTTTTCAGACACTACAACAAGAAACCAAATGAAGAAGGGAAAGTGTCATTTTTGCGGGATCATCTCATTTATTAGTTTTTATCTAGGAAAGTCCACTAAATAAGTTGACGAAAGAGATAAAGAGAACATCATTATTTCGTGTTCCATGGTCATCCTTTTTGCCAAAAAAAAAGTGAATAAAGAAGCTTCAAAAAAATTTCCTTCTCCTATTCTCTCCTATTCACTCTGCTCCTTTTCTTCCTCCATTCTTCTTTAAAAAATCTCAAATTCTCTACTTATCCTTCACTCTCCTCCTTTTCTTCCTCTCCATTCTTTCTTCAAAAAATGTATTATTTGCTATTCCCAGTATCCTTACCCCCATCCTTCTTACCATCGCCTTCAAACTTTCAACTTTGCTCTTCATTTACCTCAAATACGTAGAAACTATAGTGATAGAAAGTATAAATACTGAAGTAAACAGAGTAAAAACTATATTTAGCATATAATCACAGAGGCAGCCTCGTTGGCCCAGTATAAGGTTGTTGCTGTCTGTTCTTCCCTTGTATTCCCTGTATATCAATCCTCTCCGGCTTTTACACCCAGGTTTCATAATTCCTTTTTCTCTCTAGCGATCCGATTTTCCTCCATGCCTTCCCTCTCTCCCTCCTCCCGCCCCTCTCCCTCCATGCCTACCTCTCTCCCTCCATGCCTCCCTTCCTCCCCATTGCTCCCTCCTCCCTCCATTTGGCCTCCCTCTCTCCCTCCATGCCTCCTCTTCCCTCCAGGTTACAGACCTTTCGAGCGAAATGGACTTTTCCGAGCGAAGACTTTTCGAGCGAAAGACGATTCGAGCGGAATGACCTTTTCGACGGAGGACCATCGAGTGAATGCTATTCGAGCGAGGATAGATTGCTACTATCCCGCATGGTATTAAACAATAAGGACTAAGAAATTGCGTGTTATTGTATTTAAGCGATTTTCTGTCAGATGTCTGTCTGGTTTAGAAATTGATTTTAGTGTGATCCCCCACAACACCGCCGATGCCGCGCCACGGCAGTCGGCGGTGTTTGTTGGTGGGATCTCCCACTATAGGAAAGTTTGTTAACGCTTCTATTGGTCCCTCTCTCTCTCTTCATACCTTCGATATCCCTCCCTACCTCCCTCTTTCCCTCCATCCCTCCTCTCTTTAAGGTTAGACAGACTGTTATGTATTTTAAGAGATTTTCTGTAAATGTTCTGGTTAGAAATATATTTTTAGTGCAGATCCCACCACTATACCACTGTTGTGGTGGGATCTGCCTACTATAGGAAAGTTTTTTATCGCTTCTGCTTTATCTCGATACTACCATATGGACTAAACTTTTGTCATATGGCGTATTCTACTAAACCTTCAAACCTCTTGGCAAGCTGTTACCTTGTCAAAAATCACGGACAAAATAATCTAATAAGATAAATAAGGTGCTCGCCGTCGCCATCAGCACCGTTTAGACCGCAGGGACGAGCGCCTCTCCAAGTCCACCCCTCCTCACGGACAGCAGCGAGGGTTAAAGTTGGGTTTAGTTTGCTTTATTTTAAACAAAAACAACCTAACCTAACCCTGGCCGGACTGCTGTCCGTGAGGGAGGGCTTGGCCCGCTGCTCTGACACTGCGATGGTGCCGACGGCGGAGTTGCACCTATTATCTAAATTAGATATTTTTGTCTGATTTTGACCCAAAAGTAACAGCTTGCCAAGATGTTGAAGGTTGGTAGAAGGACGTGGGTGACAAAAGATTAGGCCTCTCGATCTCAAAAAAACTATAGGAGTAGCCGTGTGTTCTGTGCTTCTGTTTTGGGTAGCCGACCGAAACTTGTACATTCAATTTGATGGAGAGTAGGCAAAGAAAAAATAATGCAAATAAAATGGTAGGTGGAAGCGGCTGGGCCCATGTCGATTGAATAATTTTGAAACTGGGTGTTGTGCTAATAACTCTTTAAGAGTATTAGATTACATTAGAAACTTCCGGAACACCATGCTATATTTCAACTCGGAGGACTCATGACTTAAAGTGTGGGGTGTGTCGTGTGTGTGTGGGTGGTCGTGTTGTGTGTTGTGTGTGTGTGTGTGTGTGTGTGTGGTGGTGTGTGTGGTGTGTGTGTGTGTGTGTGTGTGTTGTAGTGTGTGTTGTGTGTGTGGTGTGTGTGTGTGTGTGTGTGTGTGTGTGTGTGTGTGTGTGTGTGTGTGTGTGGTGTGTGTTGTGGGTGTGTGTGTTGTGTGTGTGTCGTGTGTGTGTGTGTGTGTGTTGCGGCGCGTGCGTGCGAGGCACTTTGACCAGTGACCAACGACAGCAACACAGGATGGAGTGCATCACATTGTTGTCTATATAATCTACTACTCCAAAACATCAATATATATGGGTTCCAAAGGGGCCCACAAGCACTTGAGGCAGTAAGCAATGATATATGGTGGCAGGGACGATAAACGAAATCTAACGCAAATAGTATTTCAAAAACACGAATTATACTAAATATCATAAATACATAGCATTATTTATTTGAAAAGTGGCGAAGTGAAATAAATAGTAGATAGTGAAAAATAGTAGACGGTATTGTAAAATCATTTTATATGCAATTATCATATACACTAAAGGTTTATTAAGAAAGAACATGAAAAAGATAAAAATAAGCAATATAATGTATAAAGGTGTCACATTCACATACAGGAATATATACAGGTCGCATGTTCAATTAGGTGTCTGAAGGGGATATATTCTATGCAGGCACGGAGTAGGTGGCCAGTGTTAGTCTTGTTTGTGTAGCGTTGCCACAGCTTTTCCAAGCTTTCCTGGACCTGCTTATATAACTTTTCGATTTGATCTCGATAGCTGTTCTGGGCAACAGCTGGGTCTGCAGAGTGACTATCTTTGCCTCCCTGTATGCAGCACTTCGATTAGCTTGTAAAAGTTGAGGCTGTTTGCCCCTTGTTGTTGATGCGGCTGGCCATCCTCAAACATTCATTATTGGCCGCACGGCTAGACCAAAAATGGACCAGGAATGCGACGGGCCACGTAGAGTATCGATCCCAAGTTGTCCTTAAGTAAATCCACCATGCTTGCAGTGGAGGAGTGGCGTTGCCAGCCATGGTGTAAACATCGCTTGGGATGTGCTCTCCTGGGAGGAAGGTTAGTGCAAGCAGCTGCCTGATGTATTCATGCACAGCACCAGAGGTTTGGTATGGGCACTTCAAACCAAGACCATACCCTTCTAAAAAACAGCCTGCGTCCAGTGGAAAACACATCCCTGGAATCTCCACATCCGGGAATACCTCACGACCCAGAGTGCCCACACTGCCTGCTCAAAGTCAAACCGAACCTGTTTTGATGGAGAGAGCTGGGATGAGGTCCTGCATAGTTGACAGGACTTCGACTTAGTCTTGACGTTACGGCGGGACATCACTGACAAAACTAAGAGGGACCTGCCTCACACTGTCATCCGTTGTTATGAAGGGTAGCTGGAACAGTTGTGGGAATGGTCTCTGACGAGCTGAATGTAGCAATCTGCATACAGGACACTTGGCCTTTTGCAGTAAGTTGGTGTGGTCATCAGCGTTGCAAATATGACGTGGCGCGCACCATCGATATGACAGTTCGGCTGACAGGAAATCTTTCTGGGATGAAGGCGTCTGAAGTTCAAATCCAGGGTTCTTGGATGCTGGGCCTGTTCATGGCGATGACGGTGGGCATACCGGACTACGTGGCATGGCAGGGAGGCTAGCAGTAGTGAATCAGGCACAATCTTGTCGAGAGGACATCCTCAAAGATTTTGCTTTGCAGGAAACACAAAAACTTGAGCAGCAGCAGCCTCTTTGTTCTGCCTATAATGCTTGCTGCTTGGTCCTGACAGGTTCTGCTGTGTGTGTGTGGGGCTGGGGTCAGGAACAACAAAACACCATCTGGACTCTAAATTTGGCAAGACAGCAGAGTCCCTTTGCGTTCGCACACTGCACGTCCACACAGTCTTTGATTGAGGAGCATCGTTTGTCTGCTGACTTCTTGTATATCGATGACAACTGGTGTCTGTCAGACGAATAGTTTTGCCCCGCCTTGGAGGGCATTAGTCACTACTTTATAACTTAAATGTTCTTGGGCTCCAACATCACGGAGGGGATAGGCGAGGTGGTGCACGGGTGTTTCCGAGGAGGAGGCTGGAACCTTGAATGAAACACTGACGTCAAAGGAGGCTCGCACCGGATGTGGATCTCTGTGGATGGACAGTGGATCCACTTCCATGGGTTTCCGCGGAGTCTCAGTCTGGCGTACATAATCGGTTTCCTCCGTGGTACCATGAATCCGTGGGACTGAGCAGTCGTATCGGACGTGCAATGAATCTGAAAGACGGGTACTCTCAGCCAACGGGACGACAGGCACTGTGGGTGATGCAGGAGTTGAAAACTGCAGATGGCAGAAGAAAGTGTCTGTAGAGAGCACTGACAACAGCGCCACTCTGAACAGAAGGACGATTCATCATCTTCTGACTCCAATAACGAGATGCCAGTGTTGCAAAGCCTTGCTGCCATGTCTACCACAGCAGTCACACTTAAAACCGTGTGCTTAGCCGCCCACCTCCTTAATACAAAACCGGATAAACGGGTTTATTGTAAGGGAAGCGGCTGCTAGAAAAACTATTTTGCTGTACGGAGGACATATTGCCGTTACCAATGCATTCAGCTATACTCGGACCCAGTATATATATCGTGGCTCCACGGGGTTCGATTATGGGATTAGGTAGGAGAGGGGAGTGAGGTCAGGGCAGGTCAGGTTTCCCCATGTGCCATGGACTTATTACTAGGAGGGCAGTGATCTCCTACCTACTAATTTTACTTTTATGTTTTCATTATTATTGATGCTTAATTACTATCTCTTAAAATTACCTGCATTAGCTACTATTGCATTGCGATATTTATAATCATATAACCCAGAATATTATAGGAAGTACACGGTGTAGGTTTCACGGCCGCGTGTAGCTTCCTCTGTCCGCACACACACTTTATAACAGAAACCCTAGGTGGGGATAGGACTGCAGGTCGCAGACTACAGTTCCCACCCAATCTCATCCCAAAAACGAGCCCAAAACGGCGACCTCGGTCTCAGAAAGACGCGACAAAAATCACCCAAAAATATTATAAATTAGTTGTGTATGTATAGGCTCAAGACGACTGAAAGATAAACAAAAAGGGAAAAAGATTTGACAAGTAATGGTACCTATAAAAAAACAATATATATATATAATATATATTTGTTAAAATATATATATATATATATATGAGATATATATATATATATATTATTATATAGTTATATATATAATATATATATATATATTATATATATTAGGATACAACCCTCTGCTTTAGGCAACAATGTATTTTTTCTTGAACATTTTATATATCAGGTATATCAACATATGCCTGATCGTCAGCATGGAATAAAATGTCCTCTGTAAAGTGTACAGCAATTCTCTGTGGGGTAAACTCATTGCAAACAGTAACGGTTATTTCTAGGCATGAATGCACGGAAATGGTCATGATTTTCAAAATCTTGTATTGCAACTTGCAAGTCACTCACGCAAGCTATTTATATCTCATCTGATCAGGCAGCTGTAGTAGGAGAGGTAACTGTGTCTGACAGTCTCTCTGAGTTCGCTCTACTATAAGTATAATAGAAGGTTTGATATTAGATATTAGAAGTAGAGACAGGCTGAATGGGGGGTGGGGCCTTGGGAGGTGTGACTGAAATTAAAGGTGTGGCATGCCCAGGTCAATATAATACTCATCACTAGGGATGCAGTAGCTAGGATGTGGACCGTGAGAGGTCACGACTGGAGGTCCTAATCAGGTCAAAGTGGGCCGTGATAATCTCCTTGGACGATAATTGTGTGATAATCCCTTGAGGAGTATCATGAACGGGTGCACAATGGTCATGTGCTTTCGAAGACAATAAACACAAAAATCCGCCAACTTGAAGTAAAAACAGGCCCAAACCGCCAACCGCGACCATCGTCCCCCAACCTTGTTATAAAAAGAGCACAATTGGGCTGGCAACCCTGGCCGGCGGGCGGGCCCGGGGTGCCGTTAGGGACATTCCAATCCGTAGATAACACTAAATCGCCCCAGGACAACTTTTTTTCGATTGTAAAATTTTGGTTGCGTTAATACTTCATTCTACATCCATGATTTCAGGAAAGATAATAAGGGGCATCTGGAAGAGTCTTCATTTTGTTGTCTTCACTGATAGGTCTTGTAGGGAAGTATAGTAACTATGAAATAAACAAACTTTCAAAAATAACAACAGAGTGGTGACCAACAATAAGGCTCGCCAATTAGTGTTTATGTTCTGAGGTCCCCCGCCGTCGTCGTCGCGCAAAAAAACAACGAGTTGGGAAATTGAAATCGTATGTACTTGCAGCTACAAATCATAAAACAACGCTGTGAAAAAAAACACAACCCAAGGGTAGATTACAGTCATGATATAAACTACTGTGATCATCTTCCGTGCAACATACACATCAGTAGTGATGCTAACTTAGTATATTGGCGGCTGGCGACAATTATACAGCTGGTGACTAAAGGTTAATGCGGTAAAGATACCAGTGAGGTCACGTCAGGTAATGACACACACACCACACAGGGTAAACTGAACCTGATCCACTCCCTCTGCCTGGATGTACTGCCTATAGTATATAGAAACAGGGACGTCCGCCTAATCTGTACGCCTTTGTGTGTGTTGTGTGAACGTTGATGGGAAAAGAAAAGTTAGCGTATATAAAGCCTATTCTAAGTATAAAATCTACCGATATTCAGCCAGAAACGGTTAAGTTAGGTTAAATGAAAAGAATATTATCAATACTACGTAGTGAGAGCGGGAGCAAGGTTTGTGGGCGCGCTCGTAAAAGTATTCGCTCGAACCGCAAACGCTGAAAAAAGTATTCGCTCGAATCGTCCAAATGCTCGTAAAAGTATTCGATCGAATCGTCCAACGCTCGAAAAAGATTCGCTCGAATCGCCAACGCCGAAAAAGTATTCGCTCGAATCGGTCCAACGCCGAAAAAGTATTCGCCTCGAAGCGTCAAACGCTCGTAAAAAGTATTCGCTCGAATCGTCCAACGCTCGTTAAAAGTATTCGCTCGAAAGTCAAACGCCCCCACCCACTCGAAAAGTTTCGCTCGAATCGTCAACGCTCGAAAAGTATTCGCTCGAATAGTCCAACGCTCGGAAAAGTATTCGCTCGAATATCCAAACGCTCGTAAAAGTATTCGCTCGAATCGTCCCAACGCTCGAAAAAGTATTCGCTCGAGCGTCCAACGCTCAGAAAAAGTATTCGCTCGAATCGTCCCAACGCTCGAAAAAAGTATTCGCTCGAATCGTCCAACGGCGAAAAGTATTCGCTCGAATTCGTCCAACGCTCAAAAAAGTATCGCTCGAATCGTCCAACGCTCGAAAAAAGTAATTCGCTCGAATCGTCCAACGCTCGAAAAGTATCGCTCGAAAAAAATTTTTTTTCCTTTTTCATCCACGCTCGAAAAAGTATCGCTCGAATCGTCCAACGCTCGAAAAGTATCGATCGAATCGTCCAACGCTCGAAAAATATCGCTCGAATCTTCCTCCAACGCTCGAAAAAAAGGTATTCGCTCGAACGTCCAAACGCTCGAAAAAGTATCGCTCGAATCGTCCAACGACTTGCGCAAAGGTATTCCGCTCGATCGTCCAGACACCCCCCATCACCTACCACCATTACACTCCTCCTTCCCCTTCCTTACGTCCCTTATCTATCCTTTCTCTCCTTCCTCATCTAGCCCTTTTTTCTATCATCACCACCCCCACACTATCTAACCCCCTCCCCCCGCCGCGCCATTCCTATCAGCCCCTTGAAGCCCTTCCAGTGAAA
>JACEEZ010019571.1:0-20734 GCA_016584305.1 Chionoecetes opilio | reverse complement strand
TTTTAACCGGTCCTTTAAAAACACCAAGGATCCCCCAAAATTGAGCAAAGGTAACAAATGGCATCAGGATCGGAATCGAGAAAGTAAACACTGGGAAAAAAAATCGGCCCGGATCTGAGATAAAAAGGATCAGCGGTTTGAGCAGAAAACACTGGATCGGAGGATCGAGCAGTAAACACCGGATCAGATGGGAAACTGAGCGTAAAAAACTGGACGGACCGGATCTGAGCATTTAAACACCGGATCAGATCGGATCTGAGCAGTAAACACGGACGGCCCGGATCTGAGCAGTAAACACTGGATCAGAGGATCGAGCAGTAAAATGGATCAGCCGGATCTGAGCAGTAAACACGGATCAGACCGGACTGAGCAGAAAACCCCCGGATCAGATCGGATCTGAGCAGTAAAAACACTGGTTCGGCCCGGATTGAGCGAAAAACCCGGATAGATCGGATTGACAGTAAACACGGATCGCCCCGGATCTGAGCAGTAAACCCCTGGATCAGACCGGATCTGACAGTAAACACGGGATGGGCCCGGATTTGGCAGAAAACACTGGATCGGACGGATCTGAGAGTAAACACGGATGGATGGGATCTGAGCAGTAAACACTGGATCGGACCGGATTGGAGAAAAAAAAGGATCGGACCGGATCTAGCAGAAACACGGATCAGATCGGATCTGGCAGTAAACACTGGATGGGGAGGGGATTGAGCAGAAAAAACAGGATAAACCCGGATCGAGCAGTAAAACTGGATAACCCGGATTGAGCAGTAAACACGGAAAACCCGGATTGACGAAAAACATGGATCAGCCCGGATTGACAGTAAACACGGATCAGACCGGTTTTTTCTGAGAGTAAAACGGCAGACCGGATCTGAGCGAAACACTGGACAGACCGGATCTGAGCAAAAAAACACTGGATCAGGACGGATCGGGCCAGAAACAGGATCGGGGACCGGATCTGAGCAGAAAACTGGATCAGACCGGATCTGAGCAGTAAACACTGGATCGGACCGGATGAGCATAAACAGGAGGCCCGGATCGAGCAAAACCTGGACGGACCGGATTGAGCAGTTAAACTGGATCGGGGACCGGATTGAGCAGTAACACGGCGAATGGGGCCAAAGGGGTTAATAGTGTCTAAAAAAAAGGAAAAAAGAATTAGGCGTATTTTTATCATAGTTTATCAAATTCGTATTAAGAGATAATTGTAACCCGGGCATTTAATTTTTTGAACAGCGATCTGTGTCTTTTTTGTGTCTTCATCTGTTTTATATTGGTTTAAAAATGAAAAAATTACCAAAATACAACAGGTGGCGACCTAAATAAGATCGCCAGCTATGTTTTTTTTACTGAGTGTCCTCCCCCCTTCGTCGCCCCGAAAAAAAACGAGTAGTGAAATTTGAAACCGTCTATATTTGCAGTACAAAGCATAAAACAACGCTGAAAACAGGGAGTTTATACAGTTGATATAAACTATTTGGGTATATCTTCAGGGGCAAGACACAGCAAGTGTGAGCTATTTACACAAAATTAATTTATTAGCTGTATGAAAAAATAAAAAGCTTCCAAGAAAAAAAAACAAGTCTACCACAGTAAACGCAATAATGCCCCCGGCGCCATAATTTACAAAATTAAGCATTACAAATGATTTTTATGTGCCACTGAAAGATCCCCAAGTAGTTAATCATGACGTATAATTACCCTTTTTCAGCGTTTTTTTTGCTTTGTATCTGCGAGTAATCGGTTTTCAAATTTGCTAACCCCGTTTTTTTTTTCTTTTCGGGGCGACGACGCACGGTTAGGAACAGCAAAAAAAAACACTAGATGGCGTTTTTAATTTTTGGTAGCCACTTTGTAGATTTTTTTTGCCTTTAGGCGATACCCTGGGGGTGGGGCGGTATCAAATTTAGGGCGAAAAATGCTAATAGTTTTTTTTGGAAAGGTATAAATTTGCCTAGAGTTAGAAAACATGGATGCTTTGTGGCAGGGGCAGTTTTATGGGGTTATCCCCACAAAAATGGGGAACTATGGGAAATTTTTGGATGTAACATAGACATGGGGGGCCCGGTACTGGCCTTCAGGCTTCCGTGAAGTAAACGGGGGATTTGACAAAATGGCATTAGAACTTGATCCATGGGTTTTGCCCGATAAGATCAAACTATGAAAAGGTACCTTTCTGCTACTTTGCGGGAAATGAAAATCTTCCGGAAAAAAAAATCCTGATGAAATAGAGCTTCCAGCAAGGGAAATTTTTCCCGTGCAGAGGTCCAGCAATAATCCCTTGGGCGGATACCTGTAGTCAGAAAATTTGGGGTTACGGTTAACAAGGACACTCAGATTGGAGGCACTAGGGTTCACCCAAAAAGCAGGGCCATCAAAAGGACTAATAAAAGCGAGTACCCAGTGAATTTTTTGGACACTAAGGACATGGTGAATGGCCCAAATTTTCAAAACCAATCACCCGATCCCAGAGCCAAGAATAAAAATAAAGATGAGGAAACAGGGCGGCAGTCGTCAGCCCATTCAAGCCTGGCCAACCCATCTCAGAGAAGAAAACCCCTCATAAGTTTTCTACTGCTAAAGGGCACACAGAAATTGCCTCTGACCGTTTTAAAGAGGGGCTTTGGAGGAAGAGTATCCCATTTTCCCGCAAGAGAGACTGGAGAACGACCCCCCAAAAAAAACTACACGACCCGATAAAAACTAACAAGCTAAAGACTTTCAAAATGTGTAAAAAAAAAGTATTGAAAAAAAGGGGGGAAGGAATAATTTTAAAAGCTGACCGGTCTTGTTGGTCCATCATAGTGATGGAACAAGGGCGCAATCTCAAGTGGAGGACATCCTCTCTCCCCCCCGGGCCCATACCCTGGGCTCTCTACCCCAGACGGATTATCAGGAAAACAAAAAAAGCTCCTTTAGCCACAACTTTGCAGAAAAAAAGTGACAGTAGCAGCCCAACTCCCAAAATCGGCTTCTGGACGATGGAATGAATTAGTTCAAAGAATACGGGGTTGATCAAGCTAGTTGGAAATTGCCATACAATACTTCTAGGCAGGCGTAAAGGAATAAAAGTACCGAAAGATTTGGTTCGCAGTACGAAAAAATTTCTACAAGAAACAGTGAGAGATCGGCACGGGTGAAAAAACCGGACAGCAGCTGAGGGTATCACAAGCCACAGATCGTGAGAAAATGGGAAAAGTTTCTGACAGGAATAATAAAAAAAACCAGTTGTTTAGCTTATTGTCAGTGAAGGGGGAAGCCAGGTACAGGGGAAAAAACAGAAAAATTTTTAACAACTGTAGAGAAAAAAGCTACAAAATTACACACGGGCAGTGAAGGGGTACCAGATCTCCAGTCCCAGAGGAAGAAGCAGATGGGCGCCACTTTTCCATGCTGTCCATGCTCAGACGGGGGCTACCAGGCGGTATATGCGCAGAGGATACAGTGTTTTATTAGTTTTTGGGCTTTCCCCCTGCAAGAAGGGGCCCCATTCCAGAAATGTGGAAAAAACCGAACAATTAGTTGACATCGGGAAAGTCGCGCCACTTCGGCACAGATGTCGCAGAGTTTATGGTTACAGCAACACTGGAGTGACACTCCAGGTTCGCGGGAAAAAGGGGAAAGGGCAATGCTCTAAAATTTTGTGACCAACAACAGGGAAACGAAACAATTACACTTTGGGGCCAGGAAGGGGACCTTCCTAGAACTGAGGACAAACTGGGTTTGTTTACATGTTCCTCTAGTCCCCAAAGCAGTTTCCCAATAAGGTAAATAACTCAGGTACCATTTTTCTGTGTTAAGAAAGGGAGATAGAGAGTCATCAGTTACCCTCAGGGAGTTTAGTCAAACATGCACAAAGGGCAAACTACCAGGCGGAATAGGAGAAAATGTCTTGAGAAGACCCAGGTGACCAAGCCCCTTTGGCCAGAGGGGGGAAAAAATTACGGGATGGGGGGAAATTTAATGGTAGTGGATTGGATGGATGGTCGGCCAGCAGAGCTATCTTGGCCCTACTGGCCTGCAAAGTTAAGGAGTGTACACTGCCAAAGTGGTCTGTCTGGCAAATGGACTTAAGTGACTGATAGGCAAACTGTCAGACTGCGAGAACGTTCACAGAGAGAGGGAGCAGGACGAAAGGGACGAGTTGATGTTTTAATTTCATAAAAGGTGTTTTCAATGTTTTAGGTAATTAGCGAGTTATGTACAACGGGAAAAAATATTTTTTATCCGGATCCAAAAACCCGGAATCCCCAAAAACCCGGAATTTGTGGAGGTAAGTAAATAGTATTAAAAAATAAAAAAATAACGAAAAAATTTAACTTTAATTTTTGCCCCCGTAGCGTGAGCGCCACCTAGCCCCTTTTTATTTCCCGCCATAAGCGCATGCGCTATGAAAATTTGTGTTTACAGTCGGGGCAAGGTAGTGCTCCCCGACGACCGGGTGGTTTTTGAGTCATCCACATACCCCCCAACACACACCCACACATCCCACCCAACACACCCCCCAAACAACCCCCCGTGAGTGTGTGTAGTGGGTGTTGGTGTGGGTGTTGGGTGGTAGGGGGTGTGTGTTTGGGTGGAGTGTGTGTGTGGTGTTGGGTGGTATGGTGTGTTGGGGGGTAGGGTGGTGTTGGTTTGGTGGTATTGTGTGTGTGTGTGTTGGGGGGTTTATGTGGGGTGGGTTGGGGTGGTATGGGTGTGTGGTTTTGGTGGTTTGTGGGGTGGTGTTGGGTGGTATGTTGTGTGTTGTTGGGGGTAGGTGGGTTGGTGTTGGGTGGTGTAAGGTAGCTTTTTATACATTAGTCCCCATATTTGCGTTTGGGGCCCCAGCTGTTGTCCCCGTGGCGGAGCATTTAAGGTTTTTTTGGTGGCGGGAAAGGATTCCAGTCTGTGGGAGGGGTTTTAGGCTCATTTGCCCCCCACGAGTAGCAGGGGGCGGTAGAGAGACACCCGAAGTAAATTTTTGGTGGCTGATAGGAATTCAGGCAGCATAAAAAGAAACAGGGATGAAAAAAATGTTTTGATGAGCCGAAATGGCAACGCGCCACCAGCCGCCATCTTGGAGGACCAGGTCGGCCCCGGGTCGCCCACTTGTTAAAGGTACGGCCCCCCGACTACACCTCCCCCAGCCGGGAGTTTTGGACCTCGCCCCTCCTTCCAGTTTCCCCGGGTCTGGAGCTTTTCCCGCTAAAAGACGCAGGGGGAAGTCATACCCCGAGGAGAAGGGGGGCTGGTAAGGGAGACGCAAGTGGGGGCAAGGAGCGAGCGCTAGACAGGAAGTCGACCACGTGGTCGCGACGAGGACCCCAGGTCGAGGTAAGGTTCTTTTAACATAATCATAACCCCTTATACTATTTTCCCCCGCCAGATAACCAGAAGCGGTAGGCTATCATAGCATATAGGGAAAATATTTGGGGTATTGAGGGATGAATCTTTTGTTGGGGGGGCATTTTGTTTTTGTAGATCTTGTAAATAAATAGAAAGGTTTTACAAATGTTATTGTTTACCCTGATGTAGGCCGGTGATAGCTTCAAGTGGTAAAAAAACAACCCCAAGGTGATTTAATTATGGAGGGAATGAAGTCTGTATTAAAAAACCCCCCAAAAAAATCAAAACCACAGGTGGGAGTGTGGGTGTGGGGGTGTTTGGGGGGTATGTGGGGTGTGTGTGTGGGTGGTAGTGTGGGGTTGTGTGTTGGGGGTATGTTGGGTGTGGTTTGGGTGGATGTGTGGGTGTGTGGTTGGGGGGTATGTGTGGGTGTTTTGGGGTTTTGGGGGGTTGTGTGGGTGTGGGTTTTGGGGGGATGTGGGGTGGGTGTGGGGGGTTGGTTTGGGGGTGTTGTGGGTGGTATGTGTGGGTGTGTGTGGGGTTTGGGGGGTATTTTGGGGTGGTGTTTGGGGGATGGTGTGTTGTGTGTTTGGGGGTATGTGTGTGGTGTGTGTTGGGGGGTTTGTGTGGGTGTGTGTGTTGGGTGGGATGTGGGTGTTTGGGGGTGGTATGTTGGGTGTGTTGTTGGGTGGTATTGTGGGTGTGTGTGTTTGGGGGGTATGTGTGGGGTGTGTGTTTGGGGGGGTATGTGGGGTGTGTGGGGGTGGTTGTGTGGGTGTGTGTGTTGGGGGGGTATGTGTGTGTGTGGGTTGGGTGGTATGTGTGGGTGTGTGTGTTGGGTGGTATGGTGGGGTTTTTGTGTTGGGTGGTATGGTGGGTGTGTGTGTTGGGTGGGAGTGGGGGTGTGGGTTTTTTATTTTTGTTTTTTTTTTATGTTTGTTGGTTTTGGTTTGGGAGGTGGGTGGTTCCTAAATACAAACAAAAACAAATTTTTTTTATTTTTATAAATATTTTCGTATTGTATAATTTAAAAACGGATTTTTCCCTTAACCGGCTCCCCGGGAACCCCGGGAAATCCGGAAAAAGGTTTTCCTGAAACCAAAATTTACAAATACAAGTAAACAAATAAAAATACCCTTGAATTGGTAATGTATTTTAAAACGGGATTTAAAAAAAAAACATTTTATTTGTATTTTTCCCCTTTAAACCCCCTTTAGAAAATTTCCTACCAGGGGAAAAGTGGTTTTCCCCTAAAAAAACCAAATTTGGGGGACAAATACGAAACTAGGGGGAACAAATAAGCCCTATTGGGAACACCAGGGAAAAACTCTACTTTTATAGGTAAAAGAAATTAAAAATTCAAATTTTGGTGTATTTTCGGTTTTAAAAAAAGGGGGGGGTAAATAAAATGCCCCCCCAAGTAAAAAACTGGTTTTTTTAAAAAATTTTTATTACCTCCAAAAAAAAACTCTTAATTTCGTAATTTATAGGTGGGAAAATTTGGCCCGGGGGGACAAAAATTTTTTTATTTTTAATTACATAAAACACAACTTCCAGTGCCCCCTTTAACTGCCTGAAAACAGGATTAAAATGTAAATTTTTAAAGCCACCAACGTTTAAAACAGAAAAAAAATTTTTCCTCGATTTAGATTTTGGGCTAAAAAAAAAATTTTAGGGAGATTAAAAATTCCCCAATTTTAAAAAAAAAAAAATCTACTAAAATATTCTGTTTTAAAAAATATCCCCCTAAAAAAACTCCCAAAATTTTGTTTAAAAATTGGGCAAGCCTGAAGACCGGTTGAATTCATATTTTGATCTAATTGGGATTTTGGGGTTTTTCCCCACAAAAAGTCCCCAACCAAAATGTTAACCCCATTTCCTTTTAATCGTCCCGTTTTATGTCATCTTTAACCCTTTTTTTTACCCAAAAAATTTCCTCTTTGGACCATTTCCCCCTATACGGCTTGATGCGGAACTAAAAATTTCCTTTAATTTTACCAACTCTTATTGAGAAAATTTTCAAGCTATGATGAAGGCAATATCTTTCCCCCCCCCTTTTCCCCACGGGGGTTTTGGGGGGATTTTTGGGGGGTCCCATCCCTTCCTCCCTCTCACCCTTACTTTTTAAACCCCCTTATTGTTTTTATTTACCCCAAAAATTAAAAAATTTTTTATTAAATTACCACCATTTGTTTAACTCTATGTTTTACTTTTTCTAGTATTGTTTTTTGGCAATGTTAAAAAATTCCCCAGACATTTTCAAATAAATCTTTCCCCAACATCGTCTTGCCTGGCTATTATTTCAATCCCCAGGAAAAGGGGAAAAAAATTAACCCCAACCCCCCGATCCCAAAACCCCATTTTTTTCTTTCCATAATTGTTTACCATGTTAGGGGGATTTTTTGAATTTACCCCTTTTCCCCAAAAACCTAAACCAAAAAAAAAAAAAAAAAAAAAAAAAAAAAAAAAAAATTTTTTTTTTTTTTTTTTTTTTTTTTTTTTTTTTAATTTCAATGAAAAAGGGCAAAAATTTTGGTTTTTTTTTGGGAAAAATTTAATTCCTTTTTCCAAAAACCCCGGGGCCAAACCCAAAAAATTTTTTTCCTTTCCCCTAAAAAATTTCCCTTTTTTTTTCCCCACAAAAAATTTTTCCTAAAAAAGTTTTTACATTTTTTTTACCTGTACTTCCCGTACCCTCACTTCGTCTTTTAGTTTACCCACAATCTCAAATTATTTCATTCAACCATCCTACCACTTCAATCTGTTTGCACACACTCCTATGTTACTTTTTCATACGTGCATTGTGTAAATTGTCAATGCTCACACCAACCAATATCCTCACGCCACATTCTCCTCTAAAGTAACTCATTTCCACACTATACGTTCTTGACCGCTGGGCACTATTCCACTTTCAAGTCACTCAACTAGACGTTAAATGTGGGAAAGAATAATATACTTCACACCCTACTTGATAGCCTAAGACACTCCTTATCTTTTTTCTCCTTCCATACATCAATGTTCACACAACAGTGTCCTAGGTGGAGGAGCTAATTGAACTCGTTCATTTCTTTCATTCTTCCTCTCCCAACAATACCTCACATCTTCATATATATATATATAAATGTATATATATATATAATATATATATATATATATATATATATATAATATATATATTGATTGATTGATTGATTGACACAACCATTGATAATAATGACTATCTATGTATTTCACTTTTTTTTCTTATGTATATCTGTATTCTTTGTTGCAAAACATGTTCCAAACAACTCTGCAGTAATCTTATTCTGTGCAAATATCTGTGTGCATACCAATCAGGTCTATTGTCTCTATGTATGTATGATGCAATCCCCTATGAAATAAGCTGTAATTAACAAACTTACATTCCCACAACCCCATGTTTTCCAGATTATTCCCTTAATTTGTATCCATTTGTAGCTCATTTAGATTATACACTTGCTACAGGTAACACTGATCCAGACACTCGTTATTCAATGACAGCAGTTGTATGCACTTATCCTGCCAAAGGCTACAAAATGTGCCTCCTAAAACTCTTGTTCCCACATCCCTAGTACATACTGACCTGATTGATCTCATAGTGCAATAGTTGCACAGCTTTATTCCTACCCTCAAGCACGGTATAGACATGCAACATTGAGGCATATATATATATATATAACTGTATATATATGTGTATATACGTGTAGTATAACTGTATATATATATATATTATATATATATATATATATATATATATATATATATATATATTGTGTATCTGTATATGTAGATAGTATATAGGGTTAGAATAGACACGTAAAATACATCTCCTGTGGCTCTGATGACATTTAGCAAAGAAATAACTTAGCGCGAAATGTTGTTGACGCGCGAAATCCTGGAAACCCCATCAAAGATCTCTCTGATTTCACTGGTTTTACAGCTTAACTGTGCCCTGATACATGTTACAGGCAACATTGAGGCACTAGCTTTCCATGGGAACAGTTACAAGTAATAAGAGTTACTCAAAACCTTAAAATATCCACGTCAAACAGTAGGGTTCTTATGGTAGGCTACTAGAACTGTCGCCGATACGAACTATCGCCGCAGTAACTATCTTATCAGGTATAAGTATTATCTTTTGTCTGGATATCCACCTGTGCATCTAAGTACTTTCATAAAATAATAAGTGTCTCAGAGTAACCTATGACATGTTTCAGGGCAGCAGTAAAGCTGTAAAACATGCAAATCAAAGAATATACTTAGGTAACTTACGAGAAGGTTAAACTTTTTCTCTTAATTGCATGTTTTACAGCATTACTGCTGCCCTGAAACATGTACAGGGTACTGAGACACTTATTATTTTAGAGTAGTTAGATGCACTGGTATCCAGACAAAGGATACTAATTATACCCGATAAGAACCACACAGTACTCTCTTCCCACAACATGACTGAATCAGACTTATTCACTTATACTTTTTGCGTGCTTTTGAGTAACTCTTATTACTTGTAACTGTTCTCATGGAAAGCTAGTGCCTCAATGTTGCTGTAACATGTATCAGGGCAGCAGTTAAGCTGTAAAACCAGTGAAATCAGAGAGATGAATGGAGGGGTCTCCAGGATTTTGCGCGTCAACAACATTTAGCACATGTCACATGAAATATTGTTCTACGTGGATTTCGCGCGTCAACCACACTTAGCATAACACCGGCAAGTTTGTTGACGAGTGCTGTCTGGAGGCCACAACGAATCAAGGTAACGTGTTGATATAATTACGTGTATATCCGAATCTACAATTGTGTATTTGTTGATGGTGATTCCAGTAATTTATCAGGTGGGGTTGTGGCCTAAAGATTATAGAGTCTGTCAGAGAGCATCCTTGAGGGGAGGGTTGAGTGTTATTGCCACACTGTGTCTTGGGCGCGCCTTATACCAGGTGCAGGAAAGGGCTCCTGCTACGTGCTAGTTGGAGAAATGTTCATTATTTTGAGGTTTCATTATGAAGCTTTACCAATACACATGCATAAGAAGCCTGGGTTCACCTGTGGTAAGACTTTGTGTCTGGCTGTGTTGCAGGGTGGCGCCTCATTCCTGGTGGTGAAGGGCTCTTCAAGGTGTATTACAAGCAGCAGCAACATGTCATGCAGAGCAGACGCAAGATCAATAGACTAACCCCAGGATCCCGCCGCCGCCGCCCGCCCCCCCCACCCAGCCTGCCCCCGCCGCCCACCTCACAGAACGCCACCACCACCACCACCACCACCACAGAGACAGAACAGTCAAATTAAGATGAGTTTTTAAATTATGGTAGTCCACAAAACATAAAAGGGTAAATTTTTACGATAGGACCAAACTTCCCTACACAATTGGGAGGATGGTTTTTGTTACCTTATTGTATTCTAAGAGACTTTTCTTTGAGCTTTCCGCGCAAATCAATAGTTTCGGAGATATAGAACAGTTTAGGTGGGAGGAGGAATCCATCTCCTTGTTTACAAAATGCCTCCCTCTTCCTCTTCTTGTGACCTGCATCGCTTTGTTTCGGAATAAGTTTTCCGTGCGCACCCGTGGGTACTCTACCTACCTTACCTACCTTACCTTACCTAACCTACCTTACCTAACCTGAACCTAACCTACCCTTACCTTACCTAACCTAACCTTAACCTCCTAACTGGGTCCAATAATAAAAAAGTTTAATAAAATACCAAACCCCGAGATAACCTCCTACCACGGGTGCGCACGGAAAACTTACTCCGAAACAAAAGCGATGCAGGTCACAAGAATAGGAAGAGGGAGGCATTTTGTAAACAAATGGAGACGTATTCCTCCTCCCACCTAAAATGTTCTATATCTCCGAAACGATTGATTGCGACGGAAAGCTCAAAAGAGAAAATGTCTCTTAGAATACAATAAGGTAAACAAAAACCATGCTCCCAATTGTGTAGGGAAGTTTGGTGCCATCGTAAAATAATACCCATAAAAGCTTGGTGACTCTAAACTCCTCCATTGAGGGTTGCGTATCCCATGTTGCTTTAATGGTGAAGTGATCGCCACGGAACACTGAGGTGACGACAACACTGGTCACTAGGACAAGCAGGGCGCCGTCTTAGCAGTTTATTTCAAGTTGTTGGTAATGTTAAAATTTAAATATTATCTTATGTTAATTTTGCTAGTGATTAACCCTTCACGCCCAGACCTTTCCTTTGCTGTATAAAATAATTTCTTTTTGTCGAGCATAAAATTTTCAAAAAGTAACTAAATAAACCAAATTAGTTAGTGGGAAAGGCTACGAAACAAGTCATAGCTATAAAACATTGCTATAGTCATTACAATTGCTAATGGTGGCAAAATTACAATGGAAATTACGTTGGGGCCTCAAGGGTTAACACTTTTTTTCCCCTGCGTGTTCCTAATTAAAGATATCCCCACTGTACCAAACAGGCAGAGATGCTTTTTATTGATTCAGATCAAAAACTAGCACTACACTATAAAGGTGAGGTGACACACACCCTTAAACCCCTTCACGTCCAGATCTTTCCTTTGCTGTATAAAATTGTTTTGTTGTCGAGCCATAAAACAACCAAAACTAACCCAAATAACCAAATTTGCAAGTGGACAAAGATACTAAACAGGTCGTAGCTATAAAACATTGCTTATTTCACTAATATAGCAATTACGTCCGGGCCTCAAGGGGTTAACCATGAAAAGCTCTGTTGGCTGCATAGTACACTCCAGGCATTTTTTAAGCCAATCCTTACTGGGCGACATTCTTTGGATAGCCAGAAAGGTAAAGGCCTACCTGTTAAAATAGAGTTTTTTGGATACATTTAACTTCACCCTTTTTGTATGTTGTGTATAAATAAAGATCATATGCAGTAATAAGAGTGCACTTCTGGATCTAACACACACAGATAAGATGAACCATTGTATCCAGGAAGGATTTTATGAACAAATATCTTGTCGCCTGTAGCTTAAAATTGTTCTTACTGGGCGACAGTTTTCCATCACTGGGAGAATTTTGGTCGCCCAGTTGTGATGTTAAAAAATGCACTGGTACACACACCACACACACACACACATACACACACACACACACACACACACACACACACACTGCTCATCACAACACTGCCTCTCCCTCCAGGTCCCTATATTTACGTTGCTACTCATCTTAATGGATAACAAACTTTGGGATAATATTTTACATTCTTGAGACGCCCACACACTCAGGGTGACCAGGAGGAGCTCAGGAGGCTGTGTCTTGATCTGTCAGCATGTCTGTTTCTTGGCTCAGGCTACATAAACTATAGTCTTTTTTTTTTTTTAACAAGGCAAAAACTTCATTCTATCTTAAGGTCTCATGCTTAAAATGATGCCTATGTTTACCTGATAATAGGGTTAACTATGATAAAATTCAACTGACATTAAGAAGAAGTGTAGTATTCCCTTCTCCTGGCATCAAATATCAGTCAGTAAGCAGCAAGGGGGCAGGATTTTTTGCCTCATTAAAATAAATAGACTACACATTTATGATCACAATTTGTACACTTCAGTCTTTTGCTGGACAGGAAGAGAAAGATGAGCATCTTTTATTCTACTCATTTATTTATTGCTAAATCTGTAAGGAAATTTTTTATTTTTCTCATTCAAATTTGTCTTAGCGAGTGATTCCAGAAAGCCTCGTCCAACAAAGATAGAACCCGGAGTAAGAATTGGATTTAGTCAGCCTTCACGTGGCAGGTTTTGTTGAAGCCGTGTTTGTCTGGGACCCGAGTAGAGTAGCCAGCGTTATGTCCGTATGTCCTATACTCTGTTATTTTTACGAGGTGAAAAATCCTGCCCCTTGCTGCTTACGACTGATATTTGATGCCGGGAGAAGGGATACTACGCTCTTAATTTCATTGTATTTTATATCATATTATCAGGTAAATATAGGCAAAATTTTAAGAATGAGACCTTAACCCCTTGAGGCCCAGAACGTAATTCCTTTGTAATTTGGCTACCATTAGACGATTTTGAATGACTATAAGCAATATTTATAGATATGACCTGTTAGTATCCTTGTCCACTAGCTAATTGGTATATTCAGTTAGTTTTCGTAATTTATGGCTAACAACAGACGATTTTATATACCAAGGAAAGATCTGGGCGTGAAGGGGTTAAGATAGAATGGAATTTTCACCTTGTTAAAAAAAATAGACTATAGACCGTCAACAAAAGCTCCTGTGAGGCGGGTGGAGAGTACATAATATGGTGATTGTCAAAACAGTATTCCTCAGTTTTCACATACAGTAAAACCTTCATATTCGGACTAATTGGGCCAAGGAGTGGTCCGAGTAATGCAAGGATCCGAATAATGGGGGGGATATGTAAAAAAAAAAAAAATAATAAATAATAAATAAATAAATAAATAAACCTAGGTATATATAGCTAGGAAATTTCGACCCCTAAAAAAAAAAAAAAAAAAAAAAAAAAATTTGGTGTATTATAGCTAGGAAATTTCGACCCCCTAAAAAAAAAAAAAAAAAAAATTCTAGGTATATTATAGCTAGGAAATTTCGACCCCCTAAAAAAAAAAAAAAAATCTAGGTATATATATAGATAGGAAATTTCGACCCCTAAAAAAAAAAAAAAAAAAAAACGACATTCTAGGTTATATATAGCTAGGAAATTTCGACCCCTAAAAAAAAAAAAAAAACAAATCTGGTGTATTTATAGCTAGGAAATTCGACCCCCTAAAAAAAAAAAAAAAATCTAAGTATATATATAGCTAGGAAATTTCGACCCCCTAAAAAAAAAAAAAAAAAAATTCTAGGTATATATATAGCTAGGAAATTTCGACCCCCTAAAAAAAAAAAAAAAATCTAGTATATATATAGCTAGGAAATTTCGACCCCTAAAAAAAAAAAAAAAAAAAAAAAAAACAAGAGGTCCGAATAATGTCAAAGGCACCGAATAATGAGTGTCCGAATACGAGAGGTTTAATTGTATTCCCAATCCTCACAACACTTCTCCCTCTCCATCATGTTTCCTTCATCGCTATGGATTGTTTTTCATCGTCATTTCTTAATCAATAAAAATAGCATGAAGGCAGAAATTTGTCTTAGGAATGTTGCAAGGTTACCGTGTAAATTTCTTTTAACCCCTTCACGCCCAGATCTTTTCTTGGCAAAAAAAAAAAATTGTTGTTAGCCATAAAATAACGAAAAATTAACTTAATATACCAAAATTAGTTAGTTGACAAGGATACTAAACAGGTCATAGCTATTAAATATTGCTTATATTCACTGAAAATTGTCTAATGGCAGCCAAATTACAATGAAAATTACGTTTGGGTTTCAATGGGTTTAAAAGGAGCCGTCTGGAATGCCTGTGATGCAAGGAGCAATATCTAATCCAACCAAGGCTGAGGCTGGCTACTGTCTTAACCCCTTGAGGCCCAGAACGTAATTTCCATTGTAATTTGGGTGCCATTAACCTATTTTTCACTAATTATAAGCACTATTCTTTAGCTATGACCTGTTTAGTATCCTTGTCCACTAGCTAATTTGGTATATTAAGTAACTTTTCGATAATTTTATGGCTAGCAACAACCTTTAGGTCCAAGTCTATGCAATGGACCCACCCTCTCTTGCATGAAGACACAAAGATACAATACTCTATACAATCTCAGTTTTAAAATTCTCTTTCGTATCCCTCTTTACTTTTAATTTCTCCCTAATTCGTTGTTTTCTTTGCCAACCTTCAAGTATGGCAGCTGCTCCGCAAGTGAACCTCGTAGATGGTATATTGGACAAGAGGGAGTTCTGGACTGAGTCTTGAAGTGGAAGGATCCTTATGTAAAGCTGTGTTTGAGGAAACTGTGGGATACCACCCTGGTCAAATGTGGACCACATCGAGGACTGGACTCGGGCAATATGGAAGTAGCATGGGCTGTGGTCAACGGCTGCAGTCGGGCACTTCCGGGTGGCCAGCGAGAGCCCGTTCTGGTGTGGACCATGATGGAGACGTGTTCGCCCCAAGGGTTCACGATCAGAGGTATCTGGCAGCTCCTCAGGCAGCCGCAGCTATGGTGGCAGCTGTCTACAAGGACCAGAGCCTCAGCGGGATGATTGGCAACTATGATGACGCCCTTTATAGTGCTGATCTCGCCCAGGCAGATGCAGATCCCGACTATGCCCTCCCAGCCAACAACGTGGGACTGCCTGCTGACTCCCAAACCCTGCTGATTACTGTCCCAAACAAATCAGCAGCTGGAGCCATGATCATCCTGTGGATCCAGGCCAAAAGATCCGTAAGGATCTCAGGACGTCTATCCCAGGTCCTAGTAACTACACTGTGTGCATTGGCTAACCAAGGCAACGTAACCCATGCGTTTGTGGACAAGATCTCTGCAGAGTACCAGACTGACACTGGCAGGAACCTGGATCTGGACCAGGAGGAGATAAAGGCATGCTGGAGAATGCTGGTCCACCATGTGGATGACTGGAATATTGAAGACTTGGTAAATAAGTGGTTAGGGTACTTGCCTCATGAAGCTCTAAGGCTCAAAATAACCTTAGAGAAGATTCCGGTGCAAGGGCTGACCTGCATATCTACCATCCTGACAGCATTCGGGGACTTTCCAGGATTCAACTGGCTCTGGGTGTTTGTGAAATTCCCGACCGAGATGAATAATGTCTACTGGCCATGATGGCAACCACAGGGAGACCCTACTATGGCTACAGAAGGGACACGTCAGTAGTCAAAGCGTCCAACTTCCGGACAGTAGGGTATATTGCCAGCAGCTGATGGTGAAGGCCGGGGGAAAAGGTGCTCTGCGGTTTGTTAAATGCTTCACTCGAACACCGAAGCTGAAGATGGACCTGGACAAGAGATTGACGAATATGTCAATGATGCGTCACTGTGGGTCCCTGTCCCCGGGTCCACAATCCCTGCCTGGTTCACTGCTGGATTTATGGCTTATAACCAGGCAGGAAACCAAGGACAAGCAGCACCACTGCCTGCTGCTGGTACTGGTGGACCACCACCATCCTGGAAGACCCCAAGGACCACCTCCTCAGAACCCACCAGCCGGGCCAGGAGGGGGCACCACCACCACCACCACCACTGGGAGGACCTCAAGGACCACCTCCTCAGAACCCATCAGCCGGGCCAGGAGGGGCACCACCACCGCCACCACCACCACCTGGAGGACTCAAGGACCACCTTCTCAGAACCCACCAGCCGGGCCAGGAGGGGCACCACCACCACCACCTCGGAGGACCTCAAGGACCACCTCCTCAGAACCCACCAGCTGGGCCAGGAGGGGCACCACCACCACCACCTCCTGGAGGACCTCAAGGACCACCCTCAAAACCCACCAGCGGGCCAGGAGGGGCACCACCACCACCACCTCCTGGAGGACCTCAAGGACCACCTCAGAACCCACCAGCTGGGCCAGGAGGGCACACCACCACCACCTCCTGGAGGACCTCAAGGACCACCTCAGAACCCACCAGCTGGGCCAGGAGGGGCACCACCACCACCACCTCCTGGAGGACCTCAACGACCACCTCAGAACCCACCAGCTGGGCCAGGAGGGGCCCACCACCACCACCACCTCCTCCTGGAGGACCTCAAGGACCACCTCATCAGAACCCACCAGCTGGGCCAGGAGGGGCACACCACCACCACCACCACCTCCTCCTGGAGGACCTCAAGGACCACCTCCTCAGAACCCACCAGCCGGGCCAGGAGGGGCACCACCACCACCACCTCCTCCTCAAGGCCTCAGCCAAACCAAAAGGCCCCTCCTCAACCTCCTTCACCGGCTGGAGCCCATCAACTCCCATTATATAAGTAGAGTATGTTCTTGCAACCAAAATTACCACCATCACCCCCCTCCACACCATCACTACCACCACACACACACACACGCACACACACAGGTAACGTGGAATAGCCTGGATTAGGAGGTGGTACATACCAAGAATATTCACGACTATAAAAACCAAGATGGATATTAGTAGCTTTGGAGACGAGACAGTACAAGCTTAACTCTTTTCCTGTAAATCACAAACTAGATGAATGAATTAAAGTCACACACACACAACACACACACCAGCCTCTAGAGCAGCCAGACCCTTGCTGTCTGTCGTCTGCCTGTCCAGCGAGGGCATTAGGCAGAGGCAGAGGCAGGTCAGTAGCTGCTCGGCTTCCTCAGAGAACAGACCTCTGGCTCACTGATCCAGCAGACTGTCTCGGGTAAATGCCATCAAGTGAATGAAGAGCAACACATGTTCATCACAGACACACTGAAGCAACACATTGTTCATCACAGACACATGAAGCAACACATTGTTCATCACAGACACACTGAAGCAACACATTGTTCATCACAGACACTGAAGCAACACAATTGTTCATCACAGACCACTAAGCAACCACAATTGTTCATCACAGACACACTGAAGCAACACATTGTTCATCACAGACACACTGAAGCAACACAATTGTTCATCACAGACACACTGAAGCAACACATTGTTCATCACACACACTGAAGCAACACATGTTCATCACAGACACACTGAAGCAACACATTGTTCATCACAGACACACTGAAGCAACACAATTGTTCATCACACACACTGAAGCAACACATTGTTCATCACAGACACACTGAAGCAACACAATTGTTCATCACAGAACACTGAAGCAACACAATTGTTCATCACAGACACACTGAAGCAACACAATTGTTCATCACAGACACACTGAAAAACACATTGTTCATCACAGACACCACTGAAAGCAACACAATTGTTCATTACAAACACACTGAAAGCAACACATTGTTCATCACAGACACACTGAAGCAACACATTGTTCATCACAGACACACTGAAGACAACACAATTGTTCATCACAGACACACTAAAGCAACACAAATTGTTCATCACAGACACTGAAGCAACACAATTGTTCATCACAGACACACTGAAGCAACACATTGTTCATCACAGACACACTAAAGCAACACAATTGTTCATCACAGACACACTGAAGCAACACATTGTTCATCACACACACACTAAAGCAACACAATTGTTCATCACAGACACACTGAAGCAACACAATTGTTCATCACAGACACACTAAAGCAACACAATTGTTCATCACAGACACACTGAAGCAACACAAATTTTTCATCACAGACACACTGAAGCAACACATTGTTCATCACAGACACACTGAAGCAACACATTGTTCATCACACACACACTAAAGCAACACAATTGTTCATCACAGACACACTAAAGCAACACAATTGTTCATCACAGACACACTAAAGCAACACAATTGTATACAGAATGTCAAAAGCAAAGATGATAAGATAGACACATGAGTGGTGTGTTTCCTCTCCGTGAGATGGAATCAGACTTGCTATATGAGCCGTGTCAATATGGGGTTTGATGCTTCCTCTCAGGTCGTTGAGAGAACCAGTGCTTGTACCAGGCCTCTGATTCTTTCTAGATCTTTTCTTTTGGCAGAACATAAGGCAAAATCCTCCTCAGTACATGCCCCTGAGTCAGCTCTTTTGCCATTCATTCAGTATCCTTCAAGACTGAGGTGATGGCGTGTCCAGCCTCGTGGCTGTAGTCTGTAGTGTATCCACTCACCCTTTTTTCACCATCACACACAGCCTTTCAACTCAGACTATAATCCGCGTTACACATGTTTGGTGCAGAACTTAATTCTTACACCTTAAACAAAATTTCGGTATTTTTTTCGCAACTCTGAATTTTTTGGTACCTGCGTTAAGCGTGGCCGAGATGCATCGCAGCCCCGCACATCCCCACCACAGGGGTGCAGATTGCCCCCCTCAGCCCAGCCAGGGTGTTGAGATTCACCGCCTGGCTTCACGTCTAAAACTGGCCGTCGGGTGAACAGGGACAGTGGTTTGGAGGGAGACGAGCCCATTATGTGCGCGCCCGCCCAAGGTCTGAACCCTGGTCCTCTCGGTCATGAGCCGAGTGCCCAAACCACTACACCAGGGGCCGTGTGAAGCAGTACCGAGTTTTACCGTATAGAAATGAACATATTTGTAAAGCTGGGGACCATCAGTACCCAATTGTAGGGTAAGTTTAGTGTGGTCTGCTCAGCTGTAAATTTTTTTCCATTTTATGATTATCACATACAAGTATTTAATGTCATTTATATAGAGGAATTTTTTTCAGTGTAGGTTCTTGATCGGGTTTCAGTTTCTCCCTAAGGCCGAGCGTCTGGACTTGCCGTGAAGCTGAGAATGTGGATGATTTGGCCCAAAGATCTATAATATGATTTAGATTCACATGAAAAACAAGTGGACAATAACAAGCAATGCAAAACAAATGAAAGGGAAATATGTACTCTAATAATATATTTCTTGTATTTAATCTCTATGGGGAGTTCTGTATTCATTATTAAGGAGGAATATTATGTTCGTCACTAGTCTTGTGGAAGCATTCTTGACGGGGTAATTAGGCGTCTGCAAAAACCCCGTCATGGACTAGGCTGGGGACTATCGGGAACAGTGAGACATGCAGATAGGTTATAATCTTTCAAGGTGTGGGGCTATTTTTTGTGGCGGTGAAATATAGAGCTGTACTGTTAAGCTTGACTGACCTTTGCCCTTGTGTGCTTGTGTTCTTTGCTCTGTACCTGTACCACACTGTACTGGCTATTGGGCTTGTACGTACAGGTTATTACAGTTTCCATTTTCCCTAAAAGTCTCTTGAGGGGTTCGTCTTGAGTCTTGTTTATTGTAGAAGTAGATACTCCTTTGTACAAAAAAAACTAATATATTGATACAAGGGGGAAATTTAAATTTATGCATATAATGAGTGTGACTTGCCAATATATTAGTGATGTACTGTTAAGTTTATAAATAATTAAAAAATATTTTATTCTTTTCCTGTTGTAGCATTTGGGATTGTCCGTTTGACCAAAATAAAGTTTGATGCCAAACACTCCTGTCCTCGTGTTGAAAAAGAAAAAAGAAAGAACCTGTGGTGCGAGTTCTATAACTAATTTCATTCCTGTATCTGTATTTGACAGGGATGCGTTTAGTGGTGTAGCGAGGTAGGACACTGCTTGCCATCCTTTGCTTTCAGCACAGCCGCCCGGGATTGCTCCATGACGGAACAGAAGGCCGAGTGCGTAAGCGTCTTCTCCTTCGGGGTTTCTTGATGTCGTCCTGGCGGTTTCACAGCCACTTCCTTTTCAAGCCTTTAGGTGCTCCTCGTGACACCCCGGGTAAGTGGAAAATGTGGACCAGACTAAGTCCGGTGGATTCGAGCAGGTGAGGCCCAGAGGGTGGTGGGGATGGCCACCCGGTGGGACACGCCGTGACACTCCCCCGGG
>JACEEZ010019570.1:0-34758 GCA_016584305.1 Chionoecetes opilio | reverse complement strand
AAGGCCCCAAAGGAAAACAGTAACAGGAAAAAGAACGAGGAAAAAACCCAAAAGCGTCGCCAAAAACGGGACAAAAATAAAGAAAGAAAACCCTACCAATCCCCCCGCCCACTGGGCGCGGCAGCTAGACTTCTTTAATAAATACGCTTCACTCCTTAACTAAAACATGCTCACCTAACATCTTTTCCCATGCTGTGAAAAAGGGTTCTTAGACCCGAAAACACGATCAGCCAAAAAAAAAATGCCGGCAAACTAAAAGTGATTACAAAAGAGAAAAGACACTCTTAATTAAGACAAAGAAAAATATCTTTAAAAGATATTAAACGTTGAATAGTTATCATTTTTAAAAAGATCTGTTTCAGAGAAAATTCATCGCCCCTATATACTCTCCTCTCTCTTCTCTCTTCTCTCTCTCTCTCTTTTCTCTCTTTTCTCTCTCTCTCGCCTCCTCTCTCTCTCTCTCTCTCTCTCTCTCTCTCTCTTTTCTCTCTCCTCTCTCTCTCTCTTTTCTATAATTATATATAATTATAATAAATATATTATAATTTGGGATTTTTTAGGGAGAACATTGATATTTTCAGGATGGCAAGAATAACATAACACACCAATACAGAACCCCAAGAATGACGAGTGCCTTGTGCCTCCTCGAAATATGAATATATATCTATATATATATATATATATATATATATAAAGACTCATATATATATATAATTATATATATCTATATATATATATATCTATATATATATATATATATATATATATATATATAATATAATAATATATATAAACTAGATATATGATATAATTATATTATATTATATATATTTATATATATATATATATTAGAATATATATATTATAGTATATAATATATATGTATATTATATATATTTAGTTGTATATATATTTATATATATTATATATATATATATATAATATCTATAGTATATAGTATTTTATATATATATATATGATAATATCATATTATATATATTATTAATATATATATATATATATATATTGTATATATATATACTTATATATATATATTATATAGATATATATATAATCTATATATAAGTTATAATATACGTATAGAATATATATATTATATATATATATATAATATATACATATATAATATAGTATAATATAGTATATTATATATATAGAGATATATATATATTTATATATATATACATATATTTAATATATATGATTTAAATCTATCATTTATATAATACATAGATATATACATATATATTAATAGACAATAGATTTATATATAATACATATATATAATAACATGATATCTACGTGTGTAGTAGTGTATATATATATAATATATATATATATGTATATCAGATATATAGATGTGTATAGTATCGTAGGTATCTATATGATCTTAGTATAGTATTGTATAGTATTGTAGACATATATTTGTCTTGTATTTGTATATGTATTAGTATTATATACCTCTATATATCTATAATTTAATATATAGAATATATAGATACATATATTTTCATATATATATAATATATACAGATATATATACATTACATATATATATATATGATATATATATTATATATATATACATATATTTCTTATATCTGTATATTATAATATATATCTATATATATATATATAGTATTACCTATTATATATACAATACATATATTTTATATATATATATATATATATATATATATATATATATATATATATATTAATATATATATATATATTATATATTGTAGTACTAGGCCTTTCGCTACAGACACGGGTAAAACCATGCACTTTAGCTCGCACGACAGTTTATATTAAGGTGAGAAATCACCACGATTAGCGCTATGAAAGGTCACGAAAAATCACTAGAGGCGGAAGCTTGCATTGGATCTACTGTGATGGCTGATAAGTTTCCCTACCGGATTACCGGTCGCCACTATGGGTGCAGGATCAGCGGGAATTTTGGGTCCACAGGCAGGTCAGCCAACGCATTGTGGTCGTAGCGTGTCCTTTTGGGTTAATGGATGCAGCTGGCGTATTAAGCCCAACATTGGAGTCACTACAGTACTCCCCTTCTAACAAAAAAGTATTAATACTATAGTACGTATGAATGAACAGGGTTCGCTGTATTTTACAGCTCTCCTGCACCCGAAAGAGCTGTGTACAGGCAGATGTTGATACCCGCCCTGAGCGCGTTGTGTAGCCCTCAGGCCGCACTCCTTCCGATGTAGACGCCCCAGCTTCGCTGGTGCCTCGTGAAGGCGATTCCACGGCAGAGGCTGTAGAAGGTATGCCGTGCATAGGGGCAGGAGAGTCGTGATGTCGTTGGAAACCGCCAAGAATACTGCAGGAGGAGAAGTAACCTGGTGGAGGGGTGGGGCAAAGGGAGGTTGGGAAGGTGCGAGGATAAGGTGTTTTGCCAGAAGGTGCTTGGTAAGGTGTAGAATGACGAATGGGGTGGGGGGGGGGGATGTTGTGAGTGGCCGGTGTAGGATGAGGAATGGGGATGGGGGTGTTGTGAAGGGCGCAAGTGTAGTCTGAGGAGCTACGGGTAATAGAGTTTGTGGCCTGTAGCGATGGAGCTGAAGGGGGAAAGGGGTGGTGCGATCAAGTGTGCCAGTGGCAATCACCTCAGCGCTGAGAAGGGGTTGATGTGGAAGGGAGGGGGAAACCCCCCTAAGGGGGCCGGGGGCAGATGACAAAACGGGGGGTGAGGGAGTGGTGGAATGATCGTGCAGGGAGAAGGAACGAGGAAGGGTTTGCACATTTGAGGGAGGGGGGGAGGAGGTTGTGAAGGAAGGAGATGCCATCACATACGGGATGCCCCACGGACTTGAGGGTGACGTGCTTATCCGAGCGCGCCAGGACACGGTAGGAATCCTTATAGGTTGGGTCTGGCTCGTGGTGGGACATCTGTCCGGCAGGAAACAGGTGTACTCAGCCGTTGCAGCTCCCTGGCGGGAGTCGAGTGGGACCGGCTGGGGCGTACGTGTGGCGTGGCCGTAGACTCGCAGACATCGCCCTGCGAGCGCGGGAGGAAGGCGAGGGCGTTGCTGGCATCCGTCCCTGGGGTGAACTGGTAAGGCAGTATAGCAGTTCTTCAACCCATACACTTCAGCTCAGCGCCGCGTATATGTATACCTTTCTTCTCCGTAGCATTGGACTCGTGTTAGGAGAACGATTCGAATGGCGTCCACCCAGAATGTTGGGAGTGCCTGGTCCGTAATGGCTTCCTTCAGGCAGAGCCGTCATGTGCCGACGCCTCACCATGGGCCGTTGGCTTGAAGGGTGATACGCTTGTAGGACGCTTGACGGCGGGTGTCCAGGAAGCAGGCATGTCCCATCCCAAGCACGGGACTCCTCTCCAAACTGCACGCCTTGGTCCGTGATAAGAGTGAAGACTCTTACAGCGCCACCAACCAGACAAGGAAAATGAGCAGCCGTATATTCCGCGTTATTTTTCAAGCATGGGAATAGCGGGCGCCCCACGGGTGACGCCTAATCCACATAAGTCACAGTAACGGTGACCGCGGGAGGCACGGCAAAGACACAGGTTACATGTACGGGTGTGAAAATCGCTGGTTGGCGTGGGAAGGTGTGGAGAGGGGCTCGTGTGAGTCGGTGAAATTTTGCGGTTTGACAGGCGACAGCACGCGTCCATTCCTTGATGTCACTCTCAATCCGGCCATACCTCTCGTTTGCCTGAATGAAGATTGGGTACCGAGGATGCCGAGGTGGTTCAGGGAGTGGTATGGGCTTGAACAACTGACCTGCGGTGTTGGCGGGTGATGAATGGGCGGTGCGGGCCACAAAGCAACGATACACACACATAGGCTCACTACACGTCACACCAACGAGTTATCGGCCCGCGGACGTCGGTACTTCGTGCAGGCCAGGTGATCGCTGTGGGCCCCGTCAATCAGGACCTGCACTCAGGGTCTCCCCCCTGTCGTCGCCCCCAGGGCCTGTAATCGAGCGGGCGCAACATCGTGACCGCGGACATTATCCATGGGGGCTGGTTTGGCGAGCGGGAGAGGGCGTCACCACCGATATTGTCCTGCCTCGTATTATGGCGGGATGTCCTGTGGTAAACTCGGATATATAAGCCCAGCTGTCTGGAGAGCCCGGGGGGTGAAACTTTCGCCAGACTGCCCCATTAGCGTGTGGTTTAATGGGTTGTGTCTGTCACTACTTGAAACTCCCTGACCACACGAAGTGGCGGAAGTGTTTCACGTGCCTCATAACACCCCAACCAGACTCCCTATCAAGGCGCTGTCGCGGCGATGGGACACCGGCTCCAAAACGCTTGCTGGTATAGGCGATAGGGCGAAGCATCGTCCTCCCCCTTCTTGCTGAGACAAGCGCCCACCGCTTCTGCTGAGGCGTAGTAGTGAGGACGGTAGGCGGACGGCCATTGGGACTGGGTAGACGACGAGGAGCGTCGTGGAACGAGTTGTGCTTGTGCTGTGAAACGCTCCCTCGGCTTTCATCGATCTACTGCACGCTTCGGTGAGTTTTTCTTTACCCCCTTCAGGAGGGTCATGTAAGGGGGCGAGCCGAGCGGCAGCTTGGAGAATGAAGCGGTGGTTAATAATTAATCACCCCAGAAATACCCTAGAGCTTCCTGACCGTACGAGGCCGTGGGACGTTCTCGATCGGCTGACACCTTCTGCGGGAAGGGGTATAAGTCCCGCTGACGTGATTCTGTGACCCCAAGAAGTCCCAACGCCGGAGCACCCAACACACACATCGCTGGGTGGATCCTTAACCAACATTCCTGAAGAGGCCGAGTGAGCTGCTGGCGCAGGTGGAAGCTCGTTTTGATTCGTGCGCGAATGACGCGAACAACGGAAGTCCGTCGACTGTACAAAACCCATAACACGAAGTCGAGTTCCCTTCGGACCTCACCTTTATCATAAAGCGCTGAAAAACTAGTCCTGAGCCTGCACTTGTGTAGACAGACATTCCATGTAGTGTACTCAACAAGGCCGAAAGGCGTCGTCACTGCAGGTCTTAAAGGCACGTCCCCTGCGTCAGCCACGGGGATCTGGTTGAAGGTCCATAGAAGATCAAATCTTCGAAAAGAAAAGACTGACCAACCGTGTAGCATGCTGTGAAAAATCCAACACGGTGTGGAATAGGGTAGCAATCCGCCGGGAGTCATAGGCCGTTGAGACACCCTGTTCCACCGCAGCCGCGCCATTCGCCTGCTTGAACCTTCGGAACCATATGGAGAGGAGAAGCCCAGCAGCTGTCCCGAAGGTCGAATGGTCCCCTCCTGCAGTAAGTGCTGAAAGTCCTTTTTCGCCGCCAGGAGGCGTTTAGGAGTTCCAGACGTGCGCGGGCGAGCAAACAAAGTGTGGCCCGCCGTGGCGATGGTGGTTTACTTCTGATCCATTTGGCGGGGCCGGAGCGCTGGATAAGTGAGGAGAGGGAAGTCCTCGAGAAGAGCGTTGTAACCGCTGGCCTTAAAAGGTGTGGTTCAGGAGGGGCATTTGCCGCCCGCAGGGCACAGTAGGGATGACAGTGTCGGCCTGGGCGATGCAGCAAACGTCCCGCGCCGGAATCAACGAGCAGTCCGTGGGAGGAGAGGAAAATCCACAATCCAGTATAGGCTGATCACCTCAGTCCACCACGAAGGACCAGACGACAGGCGATGCAGGCGTGAAGGAGCGGCAGAGAGTCCGCGTACCGTAGGTGGCGCATAGGGATATTATTGGCTGCCAGGAGGTCGTAAGCGGTACTCGGCTGGGCGAGGCGTTGCATCCTGCGATGGCGGGCACAACACTGACCTCCGCCCCCGAATCCGTCAGGTTAGCCGCTCCCCGACGGCGTGTCGGCCAGCGAAAGCAGCGTCCAGGCGGCAAGGAAGTGGGTGGCGACGGAGGCGGAGGCGCTGCAGGAGACTGGGCGGGCGAGCGGGCGCGGGTGGATACGAGAATCTGTTGGTGGGTTGGACCAGGTGCGGAGGTGCGCGGCTGAACCTATTCAGGAGTCGGCGGCGATCTGCTTGGGATCGGGCGGGTTGGGCATCAGAATGACATGGCCAGGAGAGTGCCTCGCGGAGAAGGCACGAGAGATAGGGGCGGGAGACAGTGGTAATTCACCGACCCCCCGCGCTTGTCGTTTTCCGACAGGAACATGGAGGCTGACATTTCTGGGCTGCCGCGCCGAAGCCGAACCCATGGTAATAACAATACTTGTGGCTAGTAGGGAGTGGAGGGCTTCGAACGCGGGCCTCTATCGCTGAATTGTCGGAAGCCATGTCCGGTGAGCGGGCGTCCGTTGAAGAGCTGTGCGCCATGGGCATTGCCATGCCCCCTCGTGCCCCGGGTCTCTCAAGGCACTGAGGACTTTCGTGCGAGCCGGCAGCGGGAGTGGTCACCTGAGTAAACACCGCGGGCGCCCGGACCCCGTCCGAGGCGCTGGCAGGCACAGAGTGTTTGGGGTGCAGAGGAGGGGAGGGACATTGGCTGGTAGTGCCGCGTGTCAATGTTGTCAACGAGCACCCGCGTATATCATTCTATGGTGACCGGGCCCAGTAACCCGCCACTGCACGCGGACGGGTTGGGAGCATGAAGGCATGTGGTGGTAACGAAAGCATATGCCATACCGAACAATGGGAGCACCCCCAGGTCCTGTTAAGGTCCTGCATTGTAGGTCGAGAGGAATACTGAAGAGGTCGCGACGCCCGTCATATTGTAGTTTTCGAGCCAAGCGCAGCTAGCCCTTGCCGACCTTCCAGGGCCGCGAACGAGGGCAGTTTTCAACGCCTCATATTTCCCGTCAGCCGGGGACGCCGTAACACCTGTGAGCTAAGATGCGGGCAGAAACGTCAGACGGAATCGCCCTGACAAGCGCCTGAAACTTGTCGAGATCCGTGATTTCCGAGGAGCCCATCCACTTTGCTTCAAGGTGTATAATCCACGTGGCTATGTTAAAGTGAAGGTCTGGGAGGCGGACGCGGCGGCACTGTTAGTACATCCATCGTGTCGTACAGCTACACTCGCGGTCATCATTGTAGTATTCCCTGTCAGCTAGAAACTGGTTAAACCATCACACTAAGTTCGCACACAGGTGTATTAAGGCGAAATAACACGAGTTACAGCGAGAAGCCACGAGAATCACAGATCGGAAGCGTGGTGTTTGCTCGCTGTGTGGCTGAGAAGTTACTGCAGGATACTATGACTGTTTCCCAAGGAGGGCAGGACCTGCGGGGAATTTGGGGGGGGGGTCCCCACTTCCGGTCACCCACCTGGCGTGGCGTGCCTTTATAATCCTAAGCATGAACGATTAGGTTGGACAAAAATGTTATAAAAAAAACTTTCTCACCTGAATGACTTCATTGGTTAGGTGCCTTGATCAGAATAAAAACCCCACCCAAATCTACTCATGGAGTAAACTCGTTTTGGCTTTCAAATCCAAGATGGCCGACATTATGTAGGGTGCAAACTTAAAATGGACCAAATTTTGTAAAAGAAACCAACTAAAACACTTTTAATTTGTCCCTTTTCCAACTAGTTTGAGGACCCCTATTCGTTTAGTGATAGTTTATAAGATCATTAGATTCAAGGTCCATTTGTCAAGGTCAAGGTCAAAGTTAAAATTGACCGAAATGTATCCCGAAGTTTAACCAAAAATTTATATTTATTGATGAAATGTATTGGTTGTTTATTGCCCTTAAAGCTCATTAATTTAGCAATATTTTTTTTGAGGTGAGTGGATATCTAGATCATGTGATATTTAAGGTCAAGGTCAAATTGGATCCTAATTGACCCTGAATTTGATCAAATGATGCCATATCGACTCTAAAGTAACTGGATTGTATCATTTTCCAACTGACTTTTTCAAGAGTCCTATTGAATTTATGTGTGAGATCGGCAGCGAAAGCTCATTCATAAGCCAATTTACCCAAATAATAAGAATCGAAACAGATTTTGTGACCTTGCAGTTAACTATTTTGAACCTCGTTTTAATGTCTAACAACAAAGCTCACTATTCCTGATCATTCAATCATATTGTATGGGTGGATAATATTCAAAGGTCACCTTGCAATGTCAATCCATCGTATTATTCGATCTACAGATCCAAGTCATCATCATCCTGATTCTCCACCTGTAGCACATTATGCATGTGGATTCCCCTGCATTGACCCAAGATGGTGTACACTGTAGTCCATTCTTGCGACAGGTGCATGTTTTTCTTGCACACTGACCACCGACAATTGCATCAAATTATCTTTAAGCAGTCACCTCAGGTTGCTGCTGGCTGGTCAATAATCGGATAGGCACAAGACCACGGAGTGGCTTTCAACCCCAACTTCAAGGCGATATCGTTGCCACGGCGCCATCCCTGCACTTGTGATAAGTCCGTGGCTCTTAAAGGTGGCTGCGTCATTCTTTGGTGGATAGCTTTTTTCTGGAGAGACATGTGTAGGAGGAGGAAAGCTCTGGGACAAGTGGCACTCATGATTGCTTGGCCGTAGATGGAACATCGCAGATCTGCAGTTTTACTTTTGATGACGGTCTGTAGAAGCAAACACAAGGAAGAGGCATAATAGGCGAGATTATGATTCAATGGATTTCATATCTGCTGTGACTGGATCCATATCTCTGTGTTTTTCCAGCACTCATTATTTCATTTCGATATAGCTGGCCACAACTTTGATTAGCGAAGCCATATCCTTGGTATCCGTTATCCAATTGTGGTATGTGCTTCTTTAATCAACTGCTTGACATTCAGAAATAAGTGTGAACGATAATGGCTGCTGTTTTGATGATGTGATTGAGACTCTGCGGCCATAATGCGCATAGAGTTGTCGCTGGAGTGATCTTCTTGGAGTACACTTCACCACCACCTAGCTTCCTTCTCCATGATTTCGGTTTATGTTCATCTAAATTGACTGTCTTGTCATCGTTGTGTCTACAGGTATTCAATGACAATGCATGAAGGCCGATTTCTTTCTCCTATCACTGCTCCGCTTCGGGACGTCCTCGCTTCTTAGGGACGCTCTTATCAGTGGTAGCTAAACGGTGCATCCAATTTTCAAATTACCGGGCGACATTTGAAGGTATTGGTAGCAATCTTTCTACGATGGTAAATGGCTCCTCTGCATGCAGACGTTTGATGCATGAGAGTCTGTCTATACGATATAGCATCGGCCACTCACCTACTTTGCTTGCACGACGTTCTGCACATCTTCTTGTTAATCTCGCTTTCACCTGGAGCGCATGACCCGACTGAATTCAATAATCAGTGTTGTTTGGATGTCGCTTGATCCTTTTCTTGAGTCAACCAGACTCTCCACAGGATAGCAGTCAGTATGGAAACATAATTTGTTGACATCATATCTGTTTGTGTGCTGAGGAAGAGTCACAGTCATGTTTACTTTTGCGCATTTGCTCAGTATTTGCCTGGATTAGTGTGAGCTTTACGACATCTCTCATGCACATACTGCTTCTCATTGTCGTCAAACACTTGAATCGGACTCAGTCCTTTACTGGATTTAGTTCATTGTATTTGACAACTGAAACTCATTGATTGCAGCAAGATGCCTTTGCGACTGGACCACATGCAAAATCCTTCCACAGTGATGTTTATACTTCTCCTCGCACAGTAACAAATAACACATCCTTGTACTGCACAACTGCCAGTGTAAGGTCCTAATCTGACAAGTGCGAAAAATATATATACTGATTAGATATATGAACTACAATCAGATGAGTATTACAGTTTTCAATAGAGTCAATTAATGTGTGGTACGATATAGGTGCAAGATGCCACATCTGGAGCGAATTTCCGATTGTGTCCGTGCGTCATTTATAGTCTGTGGAGCTTTGAGATCAATTTATGATCATAATATTGATAATTGACCTTGACACCTTAATCGACATGTCTCTGTGACTCGTAATTGTGTTCCGAAAATACACCAAACGATGGGAGTCTTCAAATTAGTTGAAATGGTACACATTTAAACGTCCTTTCTCTGTCTAGTAATCATTTAGGACTTAAAACATTATGTTAATTTAGTTTTTGAGAACTATATAATGTCTCGTATTGCTCGATTGGAGTGGACCAAAACATGCGGTTCCCATGGGGGGTCTTGGGTCTGTGGTTTATTTCTCTTCTCTGACGAGACCTAACCCACCAATGAGACTTTCAGGTGAAAAACTTTGGGACTTACAAGTTTTTGTCCGCGACTCTATGGATCATACATCAGAGTTCGTTGCTGCGTCCCTAGTTAGGGGGGGTTGTTTTTAAAACAAATGTGTAAAAAAAAAGCAGCTGGCGTAAGCCAACATTTTTCGCCACTACAATATATATATATTAATATAGTATATATACATATATTATATTATATTATATATAATTATAATATATATTGATATATCATATATATATAGTAGTATATAATATATCTACTAATACATATAACTATATAACACACATATATATATAGTATTATATATATATATATATATATATATATCTATATATATATATATATACTATGATAACATATATACTTATAACAGCACATATAGATATATATATATATATATATAATATATATATATATATATATATAGTCTATATATCATATATATATATAGCTATTATGATATTAATACTATATACATATCTACTATATACACACATCTATATCTATATATAATACTATAATAGATTTATATAGTATAAATATACATATATATTATAACAGGTTACATATTAGTATAACATATATAGTATATATATATATAGTGTATCTTACCATACATATCATAATACATAAAATATACTATAATAACACTACAATATATATATTAATATATATATATATAACACGTTACATATACTGACATACAATATACTTATAATATATCTACTACATAGTTACTCTAACTAATACTATATATCACTAGTATATATATATACTATACCATATACACTATACATATATATATACTATATATATATTATTATATGATAGATATATAGTAGATTTTCTTGTTATTTCATCAATGAAGTTTCAGGGTGACCAGAGACAGACTCGTATACTTGGGGTTTGTTTATGCAACGTTTCGGTTCGCCACAAGGCACTTGGCAATCCTCAGGCTAAAGATAGTTTAAAATTTAATATATCTGTATGCTAAAAAGCGTGAAACATCTAAAAAATTACATTCTAAGAAATAATAAAATCTATTTCCTAGTATTTTCCTAAAATTACTAACTAATAAATAAAATATAATTTTGTACTTAACGGACCTTGGTGTCTGTATGCTGTCTGAGTTGTAGAGGACTGAATGAACACTGTTTATGTGGGTGATTTCACTTGTGTGGCGGCGATCGAACCGAGGTCGGGGGGCCAATCGAAAACAGCTGGTAGTCATTTGGTATAGGGTAGTTGTTTGTGAAATGACTTGGTTATTAAGATCATGGGACAAGTGCTTGATGTGTAATACTTCTAATAATTTAGTGTCACTAGGGTAGTTGTGCCTTGGATAGGATACTAAGTCTTCATAGAAAAAGGGTGATCTAAATCATGTGAGTGTGTGAGCGGATGGCAGATTGCGGAAGGGTGAAGAAATGGGTCGACCAGTACGTGCAGAACACCTTTATGCTCTAAAGCCTAAGTTAGATTCCTTGGTGTCCCTCGCCGACAACGCTATCGCGTACGCTAGATACGTCGCGAGACGACATGAATCTAACCCTTAGGCTTCTGAGCATAAAGGTGTCTGCACGTACGTGGTCGATCCATTTCTTCAACCTTCGCAATCTGTCAATCCGCTCACACTCACATGATTTAGATCACCCTTTTTCTATGATGACTTTAGTATCCCTATCCAAGGCACACTACCCTAGTGACAACTACATTTATTAGAAATCTAATACACATCAACAGCCCTTGATCCCCTGATCTTAATAACCCATTCATTTCACAACAACCTACATATACTCAAATGACTACCCACTGTTTCGATTGCCCGACTCTCGTTTCGATCGCCCCACACAAAGCTGAATGTCTCCACCCACAAAACGTGTTCATATCATCCTCTACCCAACTCAGACAGCATATCCCACAGGTCCGTTAAGTAAAAATTATATTTTATTTATTAGTTAGTAATTTAGCAAAATATAGGAATATTTTATATGTTTCTTAGAATTAATTTTTTTTAGATGTTCTCTTTTTAGCATTACAATATATTTAATTTTAACTATTTTTAGCCTGATGAATGCCAATGGCCTGGCGAAACGTTGCATAAACAAACCCAAGTATACCGAGCTCGTACTCTGTAACCCAAACTTCATTAATATTATATATATAGTACTATATATAGTATATATATAATATTATATATAGATATATCTGTATATATATATATACATATATTAGATATATATATACATATAATATATATATATATATATATACATAGATATATATATATATATATATACATATATATATATATATATATGATATACATATAGATATATATACATATATATACATATATATTATATATTACATTATATATATATATATATATTAATATATACAATATATATATATATACATATATATATATATATAGTATATACATATATATTATATATATAATTATATAGTATATACAATATATAGTATACTAATATAATATATATAAATTATAATATATATATAAATATATATATATATATATAATAATATATATATATATACTATATACATATATACGTATATTACACATATTATATATATATATATATTATATATTATAGTATATATATATATAATATATATATACTGTATCTAAAGTATATATATATATACTATTAGAATACTAGTATATATATCTATATATACTAATAATACTATATAGAGATAGAAGAGAGAGAGAGATTTATATATATCTACATTATCATAGATTTATATATAAGTATATATAGTATATCTATATATATATATATATATATATATATTATATATATATATTATATATATATATAATATATATATCATATATATATAACTAATAGCAACGCAAAGCAAACCTTGTTTTTGTTTAAATCGCCACTCAATAAACCCACATTTTTTCACACTATCTACTCGACCCCACCAGATAAACACCTATCACCCTCTTCTCCACTGACCTCAACGTCTCCTTCTCTGCATTCACATTCAGGACTAATCCTTTCACTAAAAATCTGAACTGGAAATCTTCACATCTCAGCTCTATGCTACAACAAAACAGCCTTTCTAGGAAGTTAGGTGTGCTGTGGCAGTCTGCGTCACTTGTTTTTTCTCCCTCCCAACTGCTTGCTCTCTACAGGGGCCTTATCTAACCCATGTAATGGAGTATGTCTGCATGTTTGGAGGAGGATCCACTCATAACAGCTCTCCTAAACAGGGTTGAGGTCAAAAGTCCTTTTTCGTCTCTCAACTCCTCCCTCTGACTGACCTGTCTTTCAATCTTTAAATTAACCACTGCCGCAATGTGCTTCTCTGCTTTACTTCTACACCGTATTTTCCTGCTCACCTGCTCGTTCTGCACTTGCTAACTGCATGCCTTCACCCACTCCCGCGGCCGTCGCTGCACAAGACTTATCTGCCTCATTTTTCATCCCTATTCTGTCCATCTTCCTAATGCAAGAGTTAATCATATCTTTACTCTTTCAATCCCTTTCACTGTAAACTCTGTTAACTCTCTTCCTGTTTTTTCTATTTTTCACTTTCCTATGACTTAAACTATTTTCAAAAGAAGCAGTAACAAGACACCTCCCAACTAAATTGGCCACCCCTCTGTTTTTTTATTTTTCTCTTACTGTCTTCTTTATAGAGACTGGAAACTAAGCGAACTTTGGTCAGTTACCCGTTTTTTGGCCTCTTGTGGCCAGATTTTCTCCTATTGCTCGATAGCTAACAAAAAAAAAAAAACTAAAAAATTTAGACTATATAACATTTTATCATCTAAATATATATACATATAATATAATAGAATATATCTAACTATATATATAATACAGCATATGTGACTTATACATCTTATCATACATATATTAGAATATATCAATATCTATAATATAGATAGTGTATATAATCTATATATATCTATAGTATATATATATATATCATCTTATATTAGTATATATTACCTATATACTTATATAATATTATATATATATAATATATATATATTAATATATATATCTAAATTATATCTACTGTATATACATATAATTGTTATTATTAATTACTACGTTAACGAGACTATATATATTATAACTAATTTATATAATTGTATCTATATAGTATATATATATATATTAACTATTAGTTATTAATATATTTTGTCTAGAATATTATATCTATATATATAGTACAGTATATATATTATATATATATCAAAAAAAATATCCGCATACATAATATATATATAGTAGGAGCTTATATAGTATCATCAACATAATTACATATGATATAATAGCAGATATGATGTTCTACCAATATATATAGATTACATATACATATATATAGATATATTACATTAATACATATATATATACTAATAGTATACTACCATATATATATATATATCACATTACATAATATATAGATATACATATACATATAGATATATATATATACATATACATATACATATACATATACAACTATATATCTAGAGAGCCTATTATATATATATATATAGCTGTTAAGTTTATGGTATTAGATTGTGTGTACATATGTGCTATATGTTATAGTGTGTGTCTCTAATATATTATATATAATATATATATATATTATATATATATATAATATATATATATTCATATATTTACTCATAGTACTTACACCATATATAGTATTCACCAATATAATATATATTATATAATATAATATACACATTTATATATATAACATATATTATATTATATATATATACACATATTATATACACTTTATTTATATATTAAATATATACACTATATAATACATATATATATATAATATATATATTACCACAATATATCTATATACACAATATATATTATCATATACATCATATATACTATACATATATTTATAATGATATACATACAGTATCTATATCATATATTTATATCACTAATTATATATATAGTATATATATATCTATATATATATATATTTAGTAAATATGTATATATAATATATGTTATATATAATCTGTATTATATATTATATGTGTATATATACATATATATATTATATAAGATACCACATATAATATATATACTATATTATAATTATACACCTATTATTTTAAAAATAATACCTTATACACACACTTATACATATGAGTACCTTAAATATTATATATTAGTTACATATATATTTATTATTACACACTTATATATATATTACCTATATATATATTTATTGGATACACATCATCATAGTTATACCCTTAGATATATATTATGCTAGTATTGTCTGTATATATTTATATATCGTATTAGTACTATATAGTATAACTTCTGTATTAGATTATATTGTGTAATTACGTGTATAATACTATATTAATAGTGTGTGTATCACAAATCTCACATATACTCACATTTATGTATAAATATTATAGCATAATACATAGACTATGTTATATAATCTATAGGTATCATATCTGTATATATATCTTTTATGTATATATATTATGTAATATATATATAATATATATATGTATATATATCCCAATATATCTCTTCGATCATAATTCATAATATATATTATATCTTATATATATATATATCTCATATATGTATATATATATGTTTATATATATATATGTGTTAATATATATATATATATATGTATTTATATATACGTTTGTCTATTATATATTGTATATATATATATATGTATATATCTATAATATTGTGTATATATATATATGTAGTATATATAATATATATATATGTATATATATATTATGTTGTATACATTACTAGTATATTCAGTAATGTACTAGGGTATATAAATATAATATAGTATATATATAGAGGTATTATTACTATAATAATCTATAATATAATTACATATATATATAGTATAAGATATATATAAATTATGAGAATATATATTATTAAGATATGATGTATATATATATAATATAATAGTTATATATTATTATTGTATATATTACATATATATGTTGTATATATATATATACATCTTGTGTAATATATATATGTGTATATAGAATATATATATAATATATGTCTTATATCTGTGTATACTATATATACTATATATATTAGCGTGTATATAATATTTTGGTTTGTATATATCATAGTAGATATAATATTGTATAGCTATATCTAATATGGCGTGTATATATATATATATATATATATATATATATGTATATAGATATGTGTATATATTATATATATGTATATATATATATATATATATATATAATTATATTATATATAATATATATATATATAACTATACATATACATATACTACATATACTATACATATACATATAGACTATTATATAATATATACATAGAATAAGTATATATGCTATACTTTTATGTCTATGTATATGTATATATATATATAGTACGGTAGTATATGTATAATTAATAGAGGATGTTCACAGTATGGTTTGAGTATAAATATCATGTAATATATATGTCATAGTGTTATAGATATTTGTATATATACTTATATATTATATATATATGTATAAATGTAATACTATATATATAATGTATATATATTGTATCTTATTTAATAGGTATAGCGTATGTGTATAAGGGATAAGCTGTTATATCTGTCTAAATATATAATAGCGTGTCTCCATATTGTATATGGGTATAACTATTATATGATACTCAATATAAGATCATTGGGCTTAGTGAATACATAAGTGTTATATATATATATATATATCTATATATATATATATATATATATATAATACTGACTATATATATATATATATATATCATACTATATATATATATATATATATATATCTATAATCATATAATATTAATATATCATGCCTATATATTATAAATATATATATATTATATATATATATAGACTATGGTATTATATATTAGCTATATATCTATATATATACAGATATATATAGATCTATATATATAATATAGATATATATATATATCGATGTAATATAGATATATATATTAATGTGGTATATATATATATGTGATTATATATATATATATATGTATATATATATATAAATGTAAATATATATATAATCTTTTTTTTTTTTTTTTTTACATCACAAGGTAACTGGCCACGGCCCCAAAATAACTGGTAACACAAAGTTCGCTCTAGTTCCAGTCTCTATAAAGAGACAGTAAGAGATGTGTCGTACTAACATACAGAGGGGTCTGGTAGGCCTCTCATTTATAGTCTCGTGTGGAGTGGTCTTGCTCTCACTCTTCCTTTTGAAAATATTTAAGTTCCATAGAACGTGGGCAAAAATAGGCACACTGAAGACGTTACAGAGTTTTACCAGTGAAGGGATGAAAGAGTAAAGATTAACTTGTGATGAACTTTGCATAGGAGTTATGGATATAATAGGATAATAATGAGAGAAAGTCTTGTGCAGCGAGGCCGCGGGACGTGTGTGAGGCATGCAGTTAGTCAAGTTCAGAAGAGGCATGTGCAGCAAAGTCACAACACGTGTAAGAAATGAACATGCAAGAGAAGCAACAATATGTGCAGGTGCAGTAATGTTACATTATTGAAGCACTCTGTCATATCAGAGGAGAAGGTGCTGGTGGATGAGACAACAACTTGTTGACTACAACCTATTTTAGGAGAGCTGTAGATGAGTGGAATCTCCCCAAACATTTCGACAAGTACTCCATGTAACTGGTGGTGGAATAGTGGCCCCTGTAGAGAGCAAGCAGTTGGGAGGTGAAGAAATTGAAAAGGACGCAGACTCCTACAAGCACACCTAACTTACCTAGAGCTGTATTTAGTGCAAGAGAATGAGATGTGGAGGATTTCCAGTTCAGAATTTTTAGTAAAGGATAGTCTCCTAAGAAGTGTGCATTGCAGAGAACTGAGACAGTTGAGGTGTACCCATTGAAGAAGAGGGGATAGTTATCTGGATGGGTTTTGTCGAGTAGATATAGGTGAAAAATTGGGTTTTTGCGTGAGGCATTAACAAAACAAGTTTTGTTTTTCCTTGCTATAGTATAATATATATAATATATATATATATACATATAGATAGTATAATACGTATAATATAGTGATAAGTTATATCATAATATATAGTATAATATAATATATGTGTATATATAGTTTAATATATATAATATCTATATAATATACTATATAGGCGAAAATGCTCTCTCGTCTCTCTCTATATATATATAGTATATATAGAGATATATGTATAACATAGTAGTATACATATCTAGTATATATATCTATACTGATATAATTTTAAGTAATAATTATTATTACGTATATATATATATATATAACTATATGAATAATATGCTATATAGGAAGACAAGAGAGAGAGAGAGAGAGAGAGAGAGACTACGAATGATAAACATTTCACCTTTATGGAAAAATTGGCAGAGACGTTAAAGATAGCATGTTCTGACCACTATATGTGTATATAGTATATATCTATTAGTATTAATATATATCAATACTATTTCAAAATTATATACAATAATACTATATTTAATTATCTAATAATCTACTATACCTTATATATATAGTATTATAATATATAATATATGTTATACATATATATAATATTAACTATCAATAATGTGAATAATATATCACCTCTATTATATAGATATATATATATGTATATATATAATATGTATTATACTGTATTACTATATATACTAAAAATAATTCTGTATATATATATATATATGCTATATATAATGTAAAAACTATACATAAATACATTAGATTGTTTAACTCAGTGTAACTATCTATATATATATATATATTATAGATATATATATATGATATATAATTGTATATATATATATATATACATACTAATGCTGTGTATTATGTATATTTTTATATATATACTTTATTATATTATATATATATACTATAATATATATATATATATATAGATTTATTATATATAATATATATATAATGAAGTTTCAGGTGCAGAGCCACTCGGTATACTTTTGGGGTTGTTTATGCTCAACGTTTCCGCACCAGTGCACTTGGCATCATCAGGCTAAAAATAGGTTTAAAATTTAATATATTGTAATGCTAAAAATCGAACATCTAAAAAATTAATTCTAAGAAACAATAAAATATTCCTCTATTTTCTAAAATTACTAACTAATATAAAATATAAAATTTGTACTTAAGCGACCTTGGGTTGTGGTATGCGTCTGATTTGGTAGAGGACTGAATGAACACTGGTTTTTGTGGGTGACATTTCCTTGTGTGGGCGAATCAACCGAGAGTCCGGGCAATGAAACATTGGTAGTCATTTGAGTATATGTGTTGTTTGTGAAATCTTGGGTTATTAAGATCAGGGGAACAAGTGCTTGATGTTATATCTTCTAATAATTTAGTGTCACTAGGGTAGTTGGTGCCACTTGGATAGGATACTAAAGGTCATTCATAGAAAAGGTGATCTATAATCATGGAATTGTGAGCGGATTGCAGATTGCGAGGTTTGAGAAAATGGAGCGACCAGTACGTGCAGAAACACCTTTATGCTCAGAAAGCCTTAGGTTAGATTCCTTGTCGTCTCGCCGAAGTATCTAGCGTTACGCGATAGCGTTGTCGGCGAGACGACAAGGAATCTACCCTTAGGCTTTCTGAGCATAAAGGTGTTTCTGCACTTACTTGGTGACCCATTTCTTCACCTTCGCATCTGCAATCCGCTCACACTCACATGATTAGATCACCCTTTTTCTATGAATTACTTTTTATGGTATCCTATCCAAGGCACACTACCCGAGTGACACTAAATTAATGAGAACTATACACATCAAGCCTTGTCCCCTGATCTTATAACCACGTCTTTCAAACAACTACATATACTCACATGACTACACTGTTTGCGATTGCCCCGACTCTCGGTTTCGATCGCCCCAACACAAGCTGAAATGTCACCACAAAACCAGTGTTCATTCAGTCCTCTACCAACTCAGACAGCATACACACCAAGGTCCCCGTTAAGTACAAATTTATATTTTTATTTATTAGTTAGTAATTTTAGAAAATATAGGAATATTTTTAAGTGTTTCTTATGAATTAATTTTGGTAGATGTTCGCTTTTTAGCATTACAATATATAAATTTTACTATTGTTTAGCCTTATGATGCCAAGTGCCTTGGCGAAAACGTTGCATAAACAACCCAGTATACCGATGTCTCTGGTCACCCTGAAACTTCCATGATGAATCTAACAAGGAAATCTACTATATATAATATATATATATATATATATATATATATATATTTATGTATATGTAATATTGTATAAATTATGATATATATATATATTATATATATATATATTATATATATATGAATGTAATATGTATTATGTATTGTATATGTATATATATATATATTAATATTATATGTATATATATATATCATATGTATATGTATATGTAATACATATATATATATATATATATAATGTATATATATAATATATATATATGTATATAATATATTTATAAAAAAACTTCTATATATATTATAGATATATATATGTGGGTATTAGTATATATGTATATAGTATTATAATAATATATATATATATAACTTATATATATATATATATATAATATATAATATATTATATATATATATAATATATGATATATATATGTGGTGGTATATAGTATATATGTATATGTATATATATAATATAATCATATTCTATATATCATATAAATATATATATATACATATAATATATCGTTGTGTATATAGTAATATATGTATATAGTATATATATATTATATATATATATATTATATTTATATATAGATATATAATGCTCATTATATATATGATATATATTATATAATGTATATATATAGATTATATATATATATAATTATATTGTAGTGGCGAAATGTTGGGCTTAACGCCAGCGTTGCAGTTAATTTTTTTAAAATTACCTAAAGGCCGCAACGAACTGACTTTATATCCATAAGGTTGGACCAAAAATGTTATATCAAAGCTTTGTTCCACCTGAATGTCGTCATTGGTGTGGCTCACTCTCGTCAAGAAGCAAAAAAACCCAAATCCCCCCATGGGAAACCCTCGGTTTTGGCCTCCAATCGAGATACCATACTATTTATATAGTCAAAAAACTAAATTAACATAATTGTTTAACTAAATGATATAGAAAGACGTTTAAGTACCATTTTCAACTAATTTGAAGACTCCCCCTAATCGTTTGGTGTTATTTCGGAACAATTAGAGGTCACGAGTATGTGTAGTTAAGGTAAGGTCATTATCAAAATTTGTGATCACAAAATTTAGATCTCAAGCTCACAAATGACGTCTGATGACACTCGGAAATCGTCTCAGTGTGGCTTTGCTTCACACCTATCGATCAACTTATTTGACTCTATTGAAAAATGTAATCCTCTCTATGGTATTTCAATCTAATCAGTATATTATTATTTTTGCTTCAGATAGGACGCGTAATGGCAGATGGTGGCAGTCAGGATTGTTATTTGTTTACTGGGGTGCGAGGAGATCTAAAACATTTCACAGAGTGTGAAGGATTTTGCATGTGTCGTCCCGTGCTAAGGCCTTGTGCTGCAATCTGTAATGATTTACAGTGTCAAGATACAATGAACTAAATCCAGTAAAGACTATCCGGATTCCAAGTGTTTGACGACAATGAGAAGCAGTATGGTCATGAGAGATGTTCGAAGCTCACACTATACCAGGCAATCTGAGCAAATGCGCAACGTACATGACTGTGACTCTGTCCTACAGCACACAACTCAGATCTGATGTCAAACAAATTATGTTTCCATACTGACTGCTGATCTTTCTGTGTGAGTCTGTGTCTGATCAAGAAAAGATCATAGCGATCTCAAGACAACCTGATATACATGAAATTCAGTCGCTCTGCTGCTCCAGGTGAAAGCGACGATTTACAATAAGATGTGCAGAACGTCCGTAGCAGCAAAGTAGGTGGAGTGGGCCATGCTATATCGTATAGAAGACTCTCATGCATCAACGATCTGCCTGCGAGGAGGCCATTTACCATCGTAGATGCTACCAATACTTTCATGTCGCCCGGTAATTTGAAATTGGATGCCCGTTTTACTACCACTGATAGAGCGCTCCCTAAGAAGCGAGGACGTCCAAGCGGACGCAGTTGATGAGGAGAAGAAATCGGCCTTCATGCATGTCATTGAATACCTGTCGAACCAACGATGACGAAGACGTCACTTTAGATGAACTAAACGAAATCATGGAGAAGGAAGCTGGTGGTGGTGAAGTGTACTCCAGAGCTCACTCCAGCGACAACTCTAATGCGCATTATGGCAGCAGAGTCTCAATCACATCATCAAAACAGCAGCCACTTATCGTCACACTATCTTCGAATGTCAAGCAGTTTTGATTCAAGAAGCACATACACAATTGGTAACGATTCCAAGGATATGGATTCGCTAATCAAAGTTGTGGCCAGCTATATACGAAATGAAATAAGAGTGCTGAAAAACACAGAGATATGTATCCAGTCACAGCGATTGAAATCCATTGATACCATTAATCTCGCCATTCTGCCTTCATTCCTTGTGTTTGCTTCTACAAGACCAGCTCATCAAAGTAAAAAACTGAAGATCTGCGATGTGCATCTTTATCGGCCAAGCAATCATGAGTGCCCTTGCCCATACTTTCCTCTCTCCTCTACATTCTCTCAGAAAAGCATCCACCAAAGAATGACCAGCCACCTTTCATAGCCATCGGACTTATCACCAAGTGCGGGGATGGCGTGGCAACGATAGCGCCTCTAAGTTTTGGGGTTGGAAAGCCACTACCCGGTGGTCTTGTGCTCCTATCCGGATGACTCAGCCAGCAGCACCTGAGTGACTGCTTAAGATAATTTGATGCAATTGTTGGTGGTCAGTGTGACAAGAAAACATGCAGCCTGTTCGCAAGATGGAACTGACAGTTACACCAGCCTTGTGGTCAATGCAGGGGAATCACATGCATGAATGTGCTACAGGTGGAGAATCAGGATGATGATTACTTGGATGTAAGATCTGAATAATAAGAGGATTGACATTTGCAATGTTGACCTTGAATATTATCACCCATACAATATGATTTATATGATCAGGAAATAGTGACACTTTGTTGTAGAACATTTTAACACGAGGTTCAAAATAGTTTACTGCAAGGTCACAAAATCTGTTTCGATTCTTTTATTTGGTTAAATTTGGCTATGATTATGGAGCTCGATGCCGATCTCACAAAATAATTATAGACGCTTGAAAGAGTCCAAGTTTTGAAAATGATAACAGCCAGTGTAACTTTAGGTCGATATGCATCATTTTGATCAAATTCCATGGTCCAATTAGGATCAATTTGACCTTGACTTTGAATTTATCACATGATCTAGATATCCACTCACCTCAAAACTATTGCTAAATTAATGAGCATCTTAAGGCAATAACAACCAATACATATTCATCAATAACTATAATTTTGGTATAACTCGGGATACCAATTTTCGGGTCAAAGTTTAACTTTGACCTTGACCTTGACAACATGACCTTGATATCTAATGGCTTATAACTATCACTAAACGAATTAGGGGTCCTCAAACTAGTTGAAAGGACACCTTAAAAGTGTTTTTATGTTTTTTGTGCTTTCACACCTTTGTTTTTGTTTCTTTACAAAATTTGGTCCATTTAAGTTTTGCACCATACAATGTCGGCCATTTGGATTTGAAGCCAAAACGCGGTTTCCCATGAGTAGATTCCGGGTTGGGGTTTTTATTCTGATAAGGCACATAACCAATGAAGTCATTTCAGTGAGAAAGTTTTTTTATTAACATTTTTTGTCGCAACCTAAATCGTTCATTGCTTAGATTATAAAGGTCACGCCCACGCCAGGTGTGGCCTGACTGACTGGTGTGACCCCTAAATTCCCCGCAGGTCCTGCCCTTGGCGAACAGTATCCTGCCAGTAACTTCTCAGCCATCACAGCGGAGCAACACAGGCTTCCGCTCTGTGATTCTCGTGGCCCTTCCTCCGCTGTACGCGTGTTATTTCCAGCCTTAATACACTTGTGTGCGAACTTGTGTATGGTTTAACCCATGTCTAGCTAAGGAATACTACAATTTGATGACCTCGAGTGTAGCTACGACACGATGGATACTACGTGCGCCCCGTCCGCCTCCCAGCTTCACTTACAACTAGCCACGTGGATTATGCACCTTGAAGCAAAGTGGATGGGATCCTCGAAATCACGGATCTCGACACGTTTCAGGCGCTTTCAGGGCGATTCCGTCTGACGTTTCTGCCGCATCTCCATCAGTGCTTACGGCGCCCCCGGCTGACGGGAAATATGAGCGTTGAAAACTGCCCTCGTTCGCGCCCTTGGAAGGTCGTGCAGGGCTTACGTGGCTGAGCTCGACAAACTACAATATGACGGCGTCGCCCTTCAGTATTCCTCTCCCAATGCAGGACCTTAACAGACCTGTGGGGGCTTCCCATTGTCCCGAGGCTATGCTTCGTTTCCACCACATGCCTCATGCCCCTCAACCCGTCCGCGTGCAGCTGGCGGGTCCTACTGGGCCCGGTCACCATAAATGAATACGCGGAGCTCGTTGACAACATTCACCAAAAACGCGGCCTACACCACGTTCCCTCCCTCCTCTGCCACCCCCAACACTCCTGTGCCTGCAGCGCCTCCGACGGGGTCCGGCGCCCGCGTGGTTTACCTCAGGTGGAAACCCCCCCACCCCTGCCGGCTCACGAAATTCCTCAGTTGCCTTGAGAGACCCGGGGCACGAGGGGGCATGGCACTGCCCTGGCGCACAGCTCTTCAACGGACGCCCGCCTCACCGACATGCTTCCGCATTCAGCCGATTAGAGGCCGCGTTTCGAAGCCCTCCACTCCCCTACGAGCCACAAGTATTGTTATTACCATGGTCCGCTTTCGGCCGCGGCTAGCCAGAATTGTCAGCCTCCTGTTCTGGTCGGGAAACGACCAGCGCGGGGTCGGTGAATACCTGTCTCCCGCCCCTATCTCTCGGCCTTCTCCGCGAGGCACTCTCCTGGCCATGTCATTCTGATGCCCAAACCCCGCCGATCCCAGCATATCGCCGCCCGAACTCCTGAATAGGTTCAGCCGCGGCACCTCCGCCCCTGGTAACCCCCACAGATTCTCGTATCACCCCGCGCCCTGCTCGCCCGCCCAGTCTCCTGCAGCGCCCCTCCGCCTCCGTCGCCACCACTTCCCTTGCCGCCGGACGCTGCTTTTCGCGTGGCCGCCGACCGTCGGGGATGCGCTACTGACGGATTCGGGGGCGGAGTCAAAGTGTTGTGGCCGCATTCGTCAGATGAACGCCTCGCCCAGCCCAGTCCGCTTACGACCTCCGGGCAGCCCAATAATATCCCTATCGCCACCTACGGTACGCGGACTCTCTGCCGCTCCTTCACGCCTGCCTCGCCTTTCGTCTGGTCCCTTCGTGGTGGCTGAGGTGGATCAGCCTATCCTGGATGTGTGATTTCCCTCTCCTCCACGACCTTTGCTCGTTTGAATTTCCCGGCGCGGGACTTTGCTGCTCGCCCAGCCGACACTGTCATCCCTACTGTGGGCCCTGCGGCGGCAAATGCCCCCTCTGACACACCTACGCCAGGCGGTACAACGCTCATTCTCGAGGACTTCCCTCTCCTCATTCTCAGCGCTCCGGCCCCGCCAAAATGGATTCAGCGGTCAAACACACCATCGCCACGACGGCCCCTTGTTTTGCTCGACCGCGACGTCTGACTCTGAACGCCTCCTGGCGGCGAAAAAGGACTTTCAGCACTTACTGCAGGAGGGGGACCATTCCGACTTCGACAGCTGCTGGGCTTCTCTCTCCATATGGTTCCGAAGGTCCAAGAGCGAATGGCGCGGATGCGGGTGCTCCGGCTCTCAAGCGGGCCATGACTGCGGCCGGATTGCTAAACCCGATTTCCCACACGTGTTGGATTTTCACAGCTGCGGACACGGTTGGTCAGTCCTTTTTCGAAGATTGATTCCTTCTATGTGGACCTCCACCAGATCCCCGTGGCTGACGAGGACGTGCGACTGCAGTGACGACGCCTTTTCGGCCCGTTTGAGTACCCCTACATGAATGCTGTCTACACACTGCAGCTCAGACCTTTCAGCGCTTTATGGATAAAGTAAGTCAAAGGGACTCGACTTCGTCGGTGGTGTACATCGACGACATCCTTGTCGCCTCATCGCGCACCACAACAACACGACTCCACCTGCGCCACACTCACTCGCCTTCAGGAATTTTGGTTGTAAGATCCACCCAGCGATGTGTGTGTTGGGTGCTTCCGGCGTTGGACTTCTTGGGTCCCAGAATCACGTCAGCGGACTATCCCCTTCCCCAGAAGTGTCAAGCGATTCGAGAACGTCCCACGGCCTCTGTACTGTCAGGAAGCTTATGGTATTTCTGGGGGTGATTCATTTTATTACCACCGCTTCATTCCTCCAAGCTGGGCCGCTCGGCCTCGCCCCCTTAACATGACCGCCTAAGGGGTAAAGAAAAACTCACCGAAGCCGGTGCAAGTAGATTGATGAAGCCGAGGGAGCGTTCAACAGCATCAAGCCACAACTCGCTTCCAACGACGCTCCTCGCCTACCCAGGGCCCCAATGCCCCCAACCGTCCCTCCACTACTGACGCCTCAGCAATAACGGTGTGGGCGTGCTCCTCCAAGCAGAAGGTGAGACGAGCTTCGCCCTATCGCCTTCTACAGCAAGCGTTTGGAGACCTTCCCATCGCCGCGACAGCGCCTTTTGATAGGGAGCTGTTGGCGGTGTATGATTCGTGAAACCTTCCGCCACTTTCGTGTGGTCATGGAGTTTTCAAGTATGACAGATCACAACCCTTAACACACGCTATGGGGCAGTCTGCGAAAGTTTCACCCCCCGGGTCTCCAGACAGCTGGGCTTATATTCCGAGTTTACCAGACATCCCATAATACGAGGCAGGACAATATCGTGGCTGACGCCTCTCGCCGCTGTCGACGCCACAGCCCCGCCGTATAATGTCCGCGGATCACGATGTCTGCGCCGCTCGAATTACATGGCCCTGCGGCGACACAGGGGGGAGACCCTGAGTTGCAGGTCCTGATTGAGGGGCCCACAGCGCTCCACTGGGCCTGACACGACGTCCCCGACCTCCGCGGCCAAACCTCTGGTTTGGACGTCTTTTAAGCGGTGGCCGCCGCACGCCCATTCATCACCCGCCACAGCCGCAGGGTCAGTTGTGCAAGCACTACCACTCCCTGAACCACCTCGGCATCCTCGGTACCCATCGTGGGTCCATCAGCAAACGAGAGGTATGGCCTGGGATGAGACGTGACATCAAGGAATTGGACGCGTGCCCTGTCTTGCCTGTCAAACCCAAAATTTCACCGGACTCACACGACCCCTCTCCACACCTCCCCACCGCCCCCACCCAGCGATTTCCACACCGTACATGTAGCCCTGGTGTCTTTTGCCGGCACTCCGCGGTCACCGTACCTGCTGACTTATGTGGATAGGGTCACCCGTTACAGGGCGCCGCTTATTCCCATGCTTGAATACATAACGCGGAATATACGGCGCTCATTTCCTGTCTGGTTGGGTGGCGCTGTAAGAGTCTATCCTCTTATCACGGACCAAGGCGTGCAGTTTTGAGTCCCTGCTTGGTGGTGACCTGCCTGCTTTCCTGGACACCCGCCGTCATCGTAAACTACAGCGTATCACCCTCAAGCCAACGGCATGGTGGCGCGTCCTCCACAGACGCCTGAAGGAAGCCATACGGACCCCGCCACTCCCAACATTCTGGGTGGAGACGGCCCTTCCCATCGTTCTTCCTAACACCCAAGCTACGGAGAAAGAAGGTATACATGTATTAGCGCGGCTGAGCTGTTGTATGGTGAAGACCTGCTACTGCCGTACCAGTTCACCACCCATTGACGGATGCCAGCAACGCCCTCTCCTTCCTCCCGCGCTTCGGCAGTGCGATGTCTGCACTACGGCCCACGCCACCACTACGCCCCCGCCGCGTCCCACTCGACTCCCGCAGGAGCTGCAAACGGCTACGCACCTGTTGTCGCTGCGGCAGATGCCCACAACTAGGGGCCCCTAGACCCAACCTATAAGGATCCCTACCGTGTTCCTGGCGCGCTCGGATAAGCACGTCACACACCCCCAGTCCGTGGGGCACCCCGTATGTGATGGCATCTCCTTACCTTCTACAACCTCCTCCCCCCTCCCTCGAACTGTGCAACCCCTTCTTCCGTTCCTTCTCTCTTCAGATCATCCGACCCCTCCCTCACCCCGTTTTTGGTCATCCTTCCCCCGGCCCCTTTAACGGGGGTTTCCCCCTCCCTTGTCCACATCACCCCCTTCTCAGCGCTGAGGTCTTGGCGGCCTTGTTCGCCACCACCTTCCCCCTCAGGCTCATCCTACACAAACTCTATTCCGTCTTCCTCAGCCTACACTTGCCCTTCACAACACCCCCCATACCCCATTCCTCATCCTACAACCTGCCCCCACTCACCATCCCCCCCCCCCATCCTCCCATTCGTCTTCTACACCTGACCAAGCACCTTCTGTCTGCCAAACACTTATCTCGCCTTCCCCCCTCCCTTTCCCCCCTCACCATTACTTCTCCTCCTGCAGATTCTGGGCGCGTTTTTTTTTGTTTTTTTTCCGACTCACGCCTCCTGCCCTTCCCGGCAACCTACAGCCCTCTGCCGTGGAATCCGCCTTTCGGAGGACAGCGAAGCTGGGGCGTCTATGGAAACGGCTTTCGTTTCTGAGGGCTACCACAACGCGCGCAGGGCGGTGGGTCATTCATCGCCTACCGCTCTTATCGGGTGCAGGTGTACATACAGCGACCCTGTTCATTCACGTACATATTATTATTAATAGAATTTTTTTGTTAGAAGTGGAGTACTGTAGTGACTCCAATGTTGGGCCTTACGCCAGCCTGCTTCATTACCCAAAAGACACGCTAACGCCAGGTGTGGCTGGACCTGACTGTGGTTACCAAATTCCCGCAGATCCTGCCAGTGGCGACCGGTATCCTGGTATAACTTATCAGCCGATCACAGATGACCTCCAACCAAAGACTATCCGCTCTGTGATTTTCGTGACCTTCATAAGCTTGTACTCGTGTTATTTCCACCATTAATACATTGTGTCAAAAAAAAACACAGATCGACGTATCACATCAAAAGAACAGTGGCCATTTACAGGACCCGCTTCCAAAGTCAGCACAAGCAGATACGTCGTCGTTCTAATGTCAGCCGACCCAAGAAACTGAGGCTAAACTTCAAGGTCGATGAGGGAGGGGTAAATGTTGTTGGAAAAAAAAAAAAAATAATACGGGAGACAGTTTCTTGACTATTCCAACAAATTCCGGGGGTTGGAGCTTAAAATAATTAATTCAAAATTTACCCCTCACGAAGTACCACCCTAAAAATATATATATATAAAATATTAAATATTTTACTAACATAATATATATATATACGTATATACGTATATTATATTAATATATATATTTTATATATATATATATATATATATATATATATAAAATATATATATATATATATATATATATATATAATATTTTAATATATATTTTAATTATATATAATATAAATACGTATATATAGAAAAAATATATTATTTTCATATATATATATATTATATATATATATACATATCTCTCTCTCTCTCTCTCTCTCTCTCTCTCTCTCTCCTCTCTCTCTCTCTCTTTTCTCTCTCTCTCCTCTCTCTCTCTCTCTCTCTTTCTCTCCTCTCTCTCTCTCTCTCTCTCCTCTCTCTCTCTCCTCTCCTATATATATATATATAATATATATATATATATATATTACATTTTACAAAATATATATATATATAGATATATATTATATATATATATATAATAATATATATCATATAAAAAAAATATTAAATATATATATATATATATATATATAGAAATATATAAAATATATATATATAAAATAAAATATATATATATATATATAGTATATATATATAATATATATATATATATATATATGTGCATACATATATAATATTAAAATATATATAAAATATATATATATATATATATATATATATAATATAAATATATATATATATTTTATATATATCTATATATATAAATATATATATTTTTATATAGTATAAAATAAAAATAATTATATATATATATTATTATATATATATATATATAATAATATATAATTATATATATATATATTATATATATATATATATATATATATATTATATAATAATATATATATATAATAGTAGGAAGAGAACCACGAGTGTTGTTACAAACAGCATCTTTATTGTGGTAACCAAACGTTTCGACACATCATTATGTCATCTTCAGTGGTAAAATCTGGAAATAAATAAATAATACATGGTTATAAAGAGTTTAAAAACATTAGCGTGAGAATTATCAAAAACAGTTTACAATATGTACAGTTATGCTGCAGACAAGTGTTGTCTAACTTAGGATCTAACTTTTTTATATACAGTGACTCTAATGTTCTTAAATTTACGTTAACATTATCAATAATTTTAAAATCTTCTGGTTTCAGCAAAACACCAAAAAGTTTCAGTGTGTTCCCTTACCGCTGAGTTGAGGAGGGAACCGAGTCTCCGGCCCATCCTGCTCGACCTGGCCGGAGACTCGGTGTTGAGTGCTGTGCCGCCGACATCAGATGAACCCCGGCCCACCCCATCACCGCTTACAAACCTCCTGGCCGCCATTAAAACCCCTATCGCCCTATGGTACACGGACTCTCCGCCTCTCTTTCACGCCTGCCTCGCCCTTCGCCCTGGTCCTCCGTGGTGGCTGAGGTGGATCAGCCTATTCTGGGTGTGAATTTCCTTCCTCCCACGATTTTGCTCGTTGATCCCCGACGCGGACTTTTGCTGCACGCCCCAAAAAAACACTGTCATCCCTACCCTGCCCTGCGGTCTGCAAGCGCCCCCTCCTGACCCCACCCACGCCAGGCGGTCCCGTACGGGCGCTCTTCTCGAAGACTTCCCTCTTTTCCCTTCTCATCACTCCGGCCCAGCCCAAAGGGATCATAAGGTGACACACACCATCGCCACGACGGGCTCACCTTGTTTTGCTCGGCCGAGCCCTCCCGACTCCTGAACGCTTCCCGGGGGGCGAAAAAAGGAGTTTGAGCACTTACTGCAGGAGGGGACCATTCGACGTTTCCGACAGCTGCTGGTTTTCACCTCTCCATATGGTACCGAAAGCCCAAAAGGCGAATGGTGCGCCCAGATACCCTATTTCACAAGTGTTGGATTTTCACAGCTGCCACACGGGCCGGTCAGTCTTTTCGAAGATTGATCTGCTACGGCCTCCACCAGATCCCGTGCATGACAAGAGACGTCCGAGGAGACTGCAGTGACGACGCCTTTCAGCCTGTTTGAGTACCCTACATGAATTTCGGACTACTCAATGCGGCTCAGGCCTTCACGCTTATGGATAAGTAGTCAGGGGAATCCGACCTCGTCGTGGTGTACATCGACGACATCCTTGTCACCTCGTCCACGAGGACCAACAACACGAGCTCCACTTGCGCCCACTGCTCACCCGCCTCAGGAGTTTTGGTTTGAGATCTACCCAGCGAAGTGTATGTTGGGTGCTCCGGCGTTGGACTTGGTCCAGAGTCCACGTCAGCGGGCTTATCCCCCTCCCGCGAAGGTGTCAACGATCGCGGACTTCCCACGGCCTCGTGCGGTCAGGAAGCTCAGGGAATTTCTGGGGATGATTAATTATTACCACCGCTTCATTCCCCAAGCTGCCGCTCGATAAGGGACTGTTGCGGGTGATGAGGCCGTGAGACACTTCCGACACTTTATTGAGGGCAGGGAGTTTAGGTATTGACAGATCACAAGTCGTCCATTAACACACGCTATGGTGCAGTCTGGCGAAAGTTTCACCCCCCGGGTCTCCAGTATAGCTGGCTTATATATCCGAGTTTACTACAGACATCGCCATATCCGGGGCAGGACAATACCGTGGCCAACGCCTCTCCCGCTGCGCCAAAACCCCCGGATGATGTCCGCGGTCACGATGCGTGCGCCGCTCGATTACGTGGCCCCGCAGCGACACAAGAATGAATGAATTGCATGCGGAGCCACAAGAGACGTCACACCAGAGTTTGGCCGCGTGTCGTGGGACGTCGTGCAGGACCAGGTGGAGCGCTGTAGGCCCCTCATCAAGACCTGCAACACAGGGTCTCCTTTTTTGTCGTCGCCAGGGCCACATAATCGAGCGGTGAGGCCGGCAAATGACCCATCAGGTCTACATGGACGGTGTGAATTCGCTGGGTGGGTTTGGAGAAGGTGTTAGAGAGGGGCTCCTGTTGTCGGTGAATCTTTGCGGTTTGACTGGCAAGACAGGCACGCGTCCATTCCTTGATGTCACGTCTCATCCCAGACCATATCGCTCGCCTGCTGATGACGCGATGGCTACCGAGGATGCGGGTGGTTCAGGGAGTGGTAGTGATTGAACACTGACCTGCGGTGTTGACGGGTGATGAATGGGCGTGCGGGGCACAAGAAAGGTGCGGGGCCGCCAGAGTTTGGCCGCGGTGTCGGGACGTCGTGCAGGACCAGGTGGAGCGCTGTGGGGCCCCTCAATCAGGAACTGCAACTCAGGGTCTCCTTCTCAGGGTCACCCACCCAGCGAATTCACACCGTCCATGTAGCCCTGATGGGTCCTTTGCCGGCCTCCCGGGTCACCGTAACCTGCTGACTTGTGTGGACGGGTGACCCGTTGGGGCCCCCGCTATTCCCATGCCTGACAGTACCGCGGAATGTACGGCTGCTCATTTCCTATCTGGTTGGGTGGCGCGTACGGCGGCCTGTCACTCTCTAACGGTCCCAAGGCGTACAGTTTGAGTCCCGTGTTTGGGGGTGACCTGCTTGCTTTCCTGGGCACCCGCCGTCAGATTATACGGCGTATCCCCCTCAAACCCAACGGCAATAGTGGAGCGTTTCCACTGACGCCTGAAGGAAGCCATACGGGCCCAGCCACACCCAACAAGCTGGGTGGATGCCCTTCCCATCCTCCTCCTTACACTCCGAGCTACGGAGAAGGAAGATATACATCATACGCCGGCAGAGCTGGTGTATGGTGAAGACATGAGACTAACCTGCCAGTTCACCTCAATGAAGGATGCCAGCAACGCCCTCTCCTTCCTCCCGTCGCTTCGGCAGGTGATGTCTACACTACGGCCCACGCCTCCACGTACGCCCCCATCGCGGCCCACTCACCTCCCGCCGGAGCTGCAAACGGCTACACACCTGTTCCTGCGGACGGATGCCCACACGAGGCCCGTAGACCCACCCTATAAGGGTCCCTATCGCGTCCTGGCGCGCTCGGATAAGCACGTCACCCTCGAAGTCCTTGGGCTTCGTATGACGTATGTGACGTCATGATGACGTATGTGACGTCATGATGACGTATGTGACGTCATGATGACGTATGTGACGTCATGATGACGTATGTGACGTCATGGGACCGTGTGAAGGTGGCTCATCTTCTTCCTTCACCACCTCTTCCCCCTCTCCCTCAAAATGTGCAACACCTTCCTTCCATTCCTTCTCCTCCTTCATATCATCCACCACTCCCTCAACCCCGTTTTGTCATCCTCCCCCCGGCCCTCTTACGGGAGGTTTCTCCCTCCCTTCCACATCAACCCCTCCTCAGCGCTGAGGTCTTGGCGGCCTCGTCGCCACCCCTTCCCCCTCAGGCCCATCCTACACCAAACCCTATTCCCTCTCCTCAGCCTACACCTGCCCCACTCACAACACTCCCCCATCCCCATTCCTCATACTACACCTGAACCAGCACCTTCTGCCCAACGCCTTATCCTCGCCTCCCTTCCCTTTCTTCCCCTCCACCAGTTGCTACTCCTCCTGCAGATCTGGCGGTTTCCAACTCCACGCCTCCTGCCCTTCCCGGCAACCTTACAGCCTCTGCCGTGGAATCGCCTTCGGAGGACACCGATGCTGGGGCGTCTATGGACGGCTTCGCTCCTGAGGGCTACATAAAGCGCTCGGGGCGGGTCATTCATCGCCCACAGTTCTTCCGTGGGCAGTAATCGTGCAGTTGGCGCCACCGGGATATAGAGTCTACGCCTGTGTTTTTGTTGGGCCTTGTTCATTCACGTCTTATTATTATTCTTTTTTTTTTGTTGTAAGAAGGGGAGTACTGTAGTGACTCCAATGTTGTGCTTAACGCCAGCTATTTAATTACACTAAAGGTCACGCCACGCCAGGTGTGGATGACCTGACTAGGGTGACCCAAATTCCCCGCAGCTGCTGCCCTGGCGTCTACTCTCCCGGGGTACTACTCGGCCCTCACAGAGGCACCACACCGCTTTCTGCTCCCGTGAATCTGTTTT
>JACEEZ010019569.1:74167-89260 GCA_016584305.1 Chionoecetes opilio | reverse complement strand
TACTGGCCAGGCGGCCAGGCCTCACGACCGGGCCCAGGCCCCCCTTGAGGGGGCGGGCGCAGAGGCCCAGCCCCCACCAGTGAGCCAGAAGCTCCCGTGCCTGCCAGGCCATTTAGTGGCATGGAGGCCCAGGTCCTCCCATGCCTGCAGGGCCTCGGACACCCTTCAGGTCCAAGGCGTTTTGCCACACGACCCCGAGGGTGATGCCCACCACCACCAAGGTGAAACACGGTCACCAGGGACACCTTGAGAATGAATGACTTTCGAATGGTTTTGTTTGCCATTTGATTTTATAATATATCAATCAATGCCCAAAAAAACACAATGTTTATCACATGAGAAGAAAGGGGATGGTTGCGTCCACTACCACAGCGTGAATCTGAAAATAATGTTTAGGTTTCCCCTACACAGTGACGAAACCGTTGGTTTGCCAAGGCGGAAGGGGGAAAACACCAACGCACACAGCACACACGCACACACACACACACACACACATTGTTTCTCTTGTTTGTTTTGTTTAGAGGATAATGCCTCAGAGCTATAGTGATCATAGCACGGGGGGGGGGGGGGTTACAAATCCCGGCTGCCACCCGGTACCCATTCACTGCTGGGTGGACAGGGGCTAGGTTTTAAGAAAGACCACCCATCTATCTTTCGCTCCGCCCGGGGAGCGAAAAGTGACAAAAACCGTTGGTTTGCCAAGGCGGAAGGGGGAAACCCACACACGCACACACACCACACAACACACACACACGCACACACACACACACACACACACACACACGCACACACACACACCCCACACACACACCGAAACAGGTCATATCCGACGCTTTAATACCCAAAGTCACTTCAACTTCTGCACATCATTACTAGTTCAACCTACATTTGATGATCACGAAAAACATCAGTAAAAGTCTATGAGTAAAAAAGATGCCCCATGTGTATACCAGACAAGATCAACTCTACATAAAAAAAAAAAACCTCATCAATAATTTAATTTTAATTTCAATCCAGTTCAAATCAAATTAATCTATAGTACCAACCAAAACTCTTGTCAAACTCATTTTAGATCAGAGCCTCCCGCACGAGCCCTGTAATAGTCTATCACGAGGGAACGCTATTCGAACGGAGGATATTTGGAGTTTTGACAGCACATCCGGTCACTCAGTGGTGGGAATCTTGGGCTTTGTCCAAGAATCTACGCCAACTACTGCTAAGAGGAACATGTAACACGCGGGTGAAGAGATCCTATATTTAGTCCGTCAGGTGAACCCCCATTTTTAGCCAAACGGGACACTCAAGATGGAAAAAACTCATTGGATCATTGGAAAGCTAGGGTATTCAGGAAACTCATTTTGCCCTGGTAGCAGTCGGGATTTAGCAGCTTTCATATTTGTATCGCCTATTGAAACAGACCACCTATTGGCGAACAAATCCCCCAAATGCGGTAAAACCGTAAGGGGTACATTCATGTTAGGACTGCATGTCATGGTTCTACAGAGGTATGCCAAGTGCCTTTTGCTTTTTTAGCTTTAATTATGTTCATATAATGCCATTGTAGTAACAAGTTTGGTCAAATCAAAAGATTTTGTACTTTTTGAGCCAAAATCTTATAATGCCGATAATATACGCATTGCTATATCTTTGCAATCAGATAAGTTATTGATATTTATAAGTATGTTTCATATTCAATACCTCCATATTCAGACAGAAGGATCGTATGTAGCCATTATTAGTCAGCATATAATTATGACTGTATAGTATAGGTGACCAGGGTTTGACACATATATACCAAAATAAGATTCCCAAAAATGACTGTATTCTGGGTCAGATCTCACGATAAGCTGAGTTGATATTTTAAATGCTTACAATTTAGGAGGTTTGAATGAATGAACTAAACACCATCTTTTAGTTGAATATTTAATTGTTTCTTTGCACTAGACACTTCAATCCAAAAAAACAGTTTTAAAATGTACAAACAGCCTACGTAATGTTCTCAGTAATTTCTTGTCATTTGCTTTACTTTTGGGAGGTTATTAAAAAGTCAATGATTTCAGATGGATGGAATTTGTGCTGACTCAAGTTCTTTCTTTATTGATGGTTCTCTTTGGCTAGATGTATATGTCAGAGTATAGGGAAAAACCAATATCTTTCCTTTATCATCAGGACACATATGGAGTGTATCGTGAACTCCGCTTCCAGTTTTCTCCGTATGTGTTTCCTTGTCGGGGTCCTCACAGCAGTTATTCCTTCAGAATGCATGTACGTTGATAGCAGATGAGCAAGATAAGTCAATGTGACAACCTTTGGATACTGAAACAGCTCTTGCCTGATATACGGAAAAGTTGCAAGTAGGCTTCTGTTCACCCAATCTTGTATTTAGCTTTCAGGGTCATCATTTGCATATTTTTTGGTTGGTCAATGATGGCATCTTTCCCCACTGGTATACGATCGGTAACAAGATCTTTTGATACCATGCTCAGCAGCAACTATGTTTCTCGAGTGACAGCGAGGATGTGCTCATCTTGTCTCTTTGTTGCTATATCTCGTAAAGTATTATCTGCTCTCAACTCAGTACACTGTGTTAACTTTCTTTTGTTCGTGCTTTGATATACTTGGATCGTCCAGGTGGGCAGAATATACATGTTTTCTCCATTTACTCTTGAGCTGCTTGAAGGTAGTTTTTCTCAAAAGTTCTTCGCTTAGTAGCAACTTCACCGGCAGTAGTCATTTCAAGTTTTTCCAAGTCCCGTTTCATCGTGAACAGTTACGGCACTTGAGATGAACGGAATCTGTGGCAGTTCTCCCTCTCTCAGGTTTTCTGCAACTGTTTAAGATAGCTTGATGCTGCCTGAGTCTGGCTGCCCTTAGTAGTGTGTTCCAGGAGTCGAGATCCCGAGGTGATGTAAGGCCAGCATGAGGATCTTCATCAGTTGTGTGGATAATACAAACAGGAATTGTCTCATCCATGGCTGATTAGCTTTCATTCACAAGTGTTACCTGCAAAAAATAAAAATAAACTTAAGAACACTTGCAATTATTGGCAATTAGCTGATATTTTTTCTAAACATATTATATGTGCTGTTTGATTTGCTGCAAAATTCAAAAATTTTTGAAGGTCAATAGTGGCTGCATTCGATTTCCCTTGTATCTGAAAATGTATAACAAAATATTTTATTTATGTCATTATCACATATGGTTGCTAAGATATGACGATAAGTCGATTTTCAATATTTATCTGGTGGCCATCCTGGATTTTGGCTCAAAAAGTACAAAATCTTTTGATTTGACCAAACTTGGTAGCTACAATGGCATTATATGAACATAATTAAAGCTAAAAAGAAAAAGGCACTTGGCATACCATGTAGAATCATGACATGCAGTTCTAACATGAATTTACCCTTACAGGTTTTACCGCATTTGGCGCGATTTGTTTGCTGATAGGTGGTCTGTTCAATAGGCGATAAAAATATAAAAAGCTGCTAAATCCAAAACTGCTACCAGGGCAAAATGAGTTCCTGAATAATAAACCTTTCAAATGATACCAATGAGCCTTTGCCATCTTTTTGGTACCGACACCCCCTATACCTGACGGACTAACATACACACACGGGGGATATGTATTAGCAGTACCCGATAGATGGATTGGTTACGAGGCCGACAAATATAAGTCGTCACAGCCAGCCTCTGTCTCTGACTTCTTACTCTTGTCTGTCTTCTACTTGAATAGTGACACTTATTTCTTACGGCGTCGTCGCGTCAGTCTTCCGAACCCATCCAGTTGGAAAGACCATGTCTAAGAAGACCAAAGTTGAACCAGACTGTGAACAGGTGTGAAGGTAAATGATTGTGAAAATAATATAAAAAACTAGGTACACGTGCAGCTTTCTCCGTACAGAAGACAGAAGTCAGAAACAGAAGTCTTAAGTGGAAAGCTGCATAACCGGGAATGGCCTTACATTAAGGACTCCAGCACACATACTTTGATAAATGTATTATTGCCGACCCTGACACACTCCATACAAGAGGCCATATTAGCACCGGGCAGCAAAGCTTGACCTACCTGATGAGCTTGAGCTTCAAGCTGTAGATGGAGTCGACCATGGTGGCCACCCTGATGGCACCCACAAGGACGGTGTTCACGCTGTCCTAGAAGTCGAAGCTTGGCCACCTTAAGGCACCCATGAGGCACGCGAATGGCGTCCACACTTTCCGTGCTGCACTCTTGCGTCGCTCGAAGGGGATGCTTGCCACCTTGGACACGAAGAATGCCCGTTCCTCCCTTGGTGGGCTGTTTTTTTTCTTTTTTTTTTTCCCACACACTTCTCGGCCATCACAGAGCCATAGACAGTATATTGATGCATATATGAAGTCTGTGTGTTCAGCAATCTCGGAGGAGTTCAACCAAAACAGACTACGAAACACGCACACATAGCTCTTCAATCAGGCTCTCCCCTATGCGGTTTCTGATCATACCTAGGTTTTATCCTTTTGTCATGATTAATCATCATGCTGACCTAAAATTGATCCAGGGGTCTGTATTTCTTCGTATCATTTACTTTGGGACTTACAAGCAGTTTTTTTCTTCACCAGTGGTCTCTCTAGTTCAGTGGTTCTTAACCTTTTTTAGTGTTCGTACCCTTTGAGATCTCATAATTTGTCTCGTAACCCCGATCAAAAAAAAAGTTTAATTAAAGTAACGAACCTTTTATTTCACTAACTACAATACTACATAGTACACAATGTTATATTTCAGTGGACTCTTTTGTTGTTTTTTTTCATAAATTATGATGATTGGAAATGAGGTTCCCGAAGTGCCACACGCATGTCGTCACTTGCATCCAGACGGTTCCTAGCCTTTGTTTTGATGTGTAGTAGTGTTGAAAAAACGCATAAGAACGTGATTGCAAATGGCACAATGACCAGAGGTCCTTCTGCTAACTGTGGGAATGTTTTGAGTTGCGCACACCAAAACATATCTAGCTGCATTGATTCAAACTGCATTTTGATTCTGTCGGCCTACAGCTCAACAAGGGTCATCTTTCAACAAATTACTGTTATCCATGTAATCCAGGTTGAAAATTATAGGATCCCGTATCCATCTCTGTGCCACATAAACCTGTCCATGGTGAAAGTATCCCTGCAAGGAGTGAATCAGCCCTTGCAAATGCTCTTTCATTCAATAACGATGGACACTTCCTCTGCAAAAGCAGCCTCATCTAAAGAAGGAAAGTTAGCAAAATTCCCTTCTTCAATGCGCCCTATACAATTTGGAAGTTTTGGTAAAGTCAAATAACTTCTCTGACAGTTATCATGTTCAGCATTCTTCCTTGGATGGAGATGTTCAATCGTTCAAGTGCGTGAATACATCTGCCAGGTATGCTAAGGACAAAATGGACTCCGTTTTCAAAGTGGTCAGCAATGTCAATCAATCAATCATTGGGGGCATACGCCGGGAGGCGCGTCGCCTCGCCCACCCTACGACGCCACTCCGGGGGTCACCACGCGCGATTCCCATGCAGGCTCCTTTCCCATACCAAGCAGCTCTCGACAAGAAACATCAACTTGCCCCAGCCACGAGCCTTGTGGGCGCCCCTTGGCCTCCTCCACGCCGGATTGTCTCTTACAGATAAAACCGATGGGAAGGATCGGTTTCAGGTAGCGTGCACATGCCTATAAAAGCCGAAGTTGGCGCTGACGGACTATGCAGGTAATAGGCCTCGATTCAGTCTCACGGTGCAATCGCTGATTGACACGTAATCATCCCAGCGATACCCCATGATTCTGCGAAGACACTTATACCAAAGGCATTGATTCGTCTCTTCAAGTCACTATTTAGTGTCCATGTCTCACAACCATAGAGTAAGACAGGGATCACAAGCGACTTGAAGATCCGGATCTTTGTCCTCCTGCACAGGTACCGACAACGCCAAATACTCCCGCTGAGCGAGTCCATAACACCGTGGGCTATGCCAATCCGCCGTAAGACTTCTTGACGTGACCCGCCGTCATTATGGACTGCGCTACCAAGGTATGTAAAACTTTCCAAGATCTCAATGTCCTTGCCACACGCATGAACAGACTGTACTGCTTCATCTAGTTAGTCTCCAAACACCTGGACCTTGGTCTTGAGCCAGGAGACCTCAAGTCCCAAAGGCTTTGCCTCCTCGTGCAGCGCTTCGAGAGCCATCACTAGGACCTCCAGCGACTCAGCAAAGATTACTGCATCATCGGCAAAAACAAGATCAGTGATCTTGGTGTTAACGACGGATGCCCACAATCACTTTGATCTACAACCTTGTCCAATACCCAATCCATACAACCGTTGAAAAGTGATGGGGCAAGGACGCACCCTGCCTCACTCTGTATTCACAGGGAAGAAGCTGGATACACCTGCCCCACACTTCACAGCACTCTCAGTCCCAGAATACAGACAGTTATGAAACCAATAGTCCTTGCAGGAATCCCTCGAAGTCGCAGAAGAATCGCAAAGTGACTCACGATGCACTAAGTCAAATGCCTTCTTGAGATCAACATAGGCTGCAAGCATCCCCTGCGAAACTCACGTCGGCGTTCCACCAGGACACGAAGCGCTAGGATACGGTCGTTGTTGACTTACCAGGCGTGAACCCAGACTGCTGAGGTCTTTGAGCTTCACCAGATGACTGCGAAATGTGTCAGCAATAGATTGGCAAGCACCTTGCCTGGTACGCTGAGCAGTGTAATACCGCGGTAATTGTTGCAGTCCTCTTTTTTTTTTTTTTTTCTTTTGTCCTTTTTTTTTTTTTTTTTTTTTACATCTGTGCCTATAGCGCCTGTAGGCAGTGGTGACCCAGGGCTCGGATGGTAGGCTCTGGAGGTTCACTTGAGGTTCTGATGGTTGGTCCTCGCCCGTTGGTGGCGCAGGCAGGTTTCTTATAGTGACGCCTGTGAGGCTCATGCCGCCCCCTGTGTTCTCCGATGCACTCGCAGTCGAAGGTAGAGTTGATAGGCAGGGCATGTGGGTGTTCTTAGGCCACTCGACGGTGCAGAAAGGTTTTGGGTTTCTTCGGGGATCGAACTCAGGTCACCGAGAACGCCAGTCGGAGACTCTAATCACTCCGCCTACAAACGGTCCTGACGGTCCCCTTTCCCTTTCCAGATAAGGACGACCAGCCCCCTTTTCCAGTCAGGAGGAATGGTACCTGATTGCACACGGCAGCCAGGACAGCATGCAACCCGCGGATCATGGCCTCACCCCCAGCTTTGAGGAGCTCCGCACTGATATTACAAACACCAGCTGCCTTTCCTCCCTCAACTTTGCTACAGCCTCTCTGACTTCGTCAAGAGAGGGTGCGGTTTCGTCAATGGGAGGATCGGCATCCACTGCCTGTAACCAGTGGTGTGAAGCAATGGCACTGCCTTGATTTATAAGAAACCTCTTGATTTCTTCGTGGAGTTCGAAGGACACACGTAAGTAGTACGTGAGAGCCACCTCACTTCCGTGTCGAAAAGAGGAACACTATGTTCAGCTCTAATTTCTTCACAAAATGACAAGACATGACAGACAAAATAATTTTTATATATAATTCCAGCTTCCTTATAAATATGATATTGAATTATTGGTCAGCATGTCTCGTACCCCCAGGTGTAAGGTTTCGTACCCCCTGGTGGTACAGGTACCCCAGGTTAAGAACCACTGCTCTAGTTTAGGACTCGCCAGAGAGCTATTTTTTTTCCGTCGTCGAGTAGCCGAAGACACCCACATGCTGCCATCAACCTCACCTCCGACTGCAAGTGCGGCAGAGGGCACCAGGGGGAAGCATAAGCCTCAATTATTACATGTGTCACTCAACAAATCCAGCCTGCGACACCACGGGCGAGGCAGCCAGTTCAGCCTTCTAAAAATAACATATAAGGCCAACCACCTGAGGCCTCAAGGAAGATAAAAGCCTAAAGGCGCAACTGGTATGAAATAATAATAAATAATACTAAGAAAATAAATATAGGGTGGAGTCAAACGCTTTTTCGTCTGATCAAAGCCGTCTTTTTGTCGTCCAAAGCACCGTCTTGGATACGAAGACCGTTTTTTGTCGCAATTGAAAAAGGATTGGTTTCTGCGACAAAAACACAACAAGCTTGGTAGAGCCGAAATAAAAATCAATGCAAAACATTGCAAACAATACCACAAAGTAGTATAACACACATTTCAGCAAGCGTTATTGGGTTGGAATTCGTAATCCAAGACGGTGCTTGGACGACAAAAACACGGCTCAAGTCTCCTCTAACTGACTTTCAAGAGAGAGCTCGCATGCGTTACGTCTAGTCTCTGAGACGGATACTGAGAGAATGTAGCCGCGTAGCGCATTGTTCGGTAAAAAAAAACGTTAGACGTGGAGGAATGTATCAGTACGAGTCTGCGGAAAATGGGGGGAAGCAATGTTTCCATAATATCTCAAGAACCGTATTAGCTACGAGAAAACGTTATGGAGTGCAAAAAATCCAGATTTCAACAGGCTTCTCTGTGATATATGCATATTTTAATTCCATAGATAAATGACCGAATTAAGTTTGTTTTTAGGGCATATTACCCGAAGAAAAAAAATCCAGAAATCAATGGAAAATTGCATACATGCGTAAAACTCTTGCGAATAAGAAATGTACATTTTTCAAGTGGAATACGATTCCTGCAGACACGCTCTCCATCAAGACATAACAATATGTTAGGACGGATAAAAGATAGATGTATGGTGCATCAATAAGCTGCTGGTCATTGAACGGCACAAGGGTGCGCAAAATATAAACTGTTATATCTAAAAATCTGTATAAGCAAAAAAGAAACGGATAGATGCTTAGGATAGATCTGGTTGAGCTTAACAAAAAGTATTCAGGCCATTGTTGGTCTAGGGTCAATAGTTTCATAGTAAAAAATTGGGAAACGCAATAAACGTAGTAGTAGGGTGGATATGTGATATGATTGTGGCTGTTGTGGTAAAAGCACCAAAAGTGGCACATTTGATGATCATGACATACTAAAGGATCTCAGATAGAGGGCCAAGCACATTTTTCCCTTTAACACCCATAAAGTGGGGAAATCAAAGATGGCCGCCATCTAAAACGTGAAAATCAATTTTACGTCATATCTTTCTGAATATATATCACATAGACATGATTAACATATCGTTTTTTATGTTTTCACACATAAGGAAGCCAGTGGCACCCCTCATTTGTCGCTAGAAGGCATTAAAATTCCGATTAAGCCGATATTCATGATAAATATATATAATATAATATATATTAATATAATACTTCTCTTCTTGCAGGTAACTGATCAGAAGTAGAATCCACCATGTCGGCGAAGAAGCGATGTAAGATCGTAGAAGATTACAGTCTGCAACCATCTACATCGACAGTTGGCTATCCTCCCATCGATTGGAGTCGTTGTGCCCTTTGCCAAGAACATTCTTCAGAGCCTCTCCAGTGCCCAGCAAAATCAAAGAGGACAGATGTTGGGGCTGGGTATCACCGTGTGGGTGACAATTTAACAAAGTTTCGAGAATTAGGTGAACAGCCAGTTGGCGTGCACATAGCACAATTAGATGATGGCGATGGTATCCCTCAGACACTTGCCAAACATAGCGCACAGTGGCACTCATCTTGCCGTTTGAAGTGTTCTTCAAGTCGTCTAGCACGACTTCAGACAGTTGCAATACCTCCATGTGAAAGTGACACCGGAGATCGCCCTTACACGCGGCGACAGTTTTCACGGAAAGACCGACCTTCTGAAGGTGATGTATGTATCTTCTGTGATGAAGCTGCAACAGAACGTGCCTCTCTGCATGATGCCATGATGCCCAAACTGTCCGATCGAGTTAAGCAATGCGCCCTGAAGCTTCAAGATCAAGAACTCATTGCAAACTTACTCCGGCGATCTGGTGGTACAGGATGCCAAAATCATGCACCTGCCTTGGAAATTTGTACAACGTAAAGGGGAAAAAGCAGTAGATCGACAAGGAACCAGATGGGTATCTCAGGCATAGCATTGGGGAACCTTAGGTACTAAAAGACACAAAGATGATCGAGAAACGGTTCCCCCAAATTTTCCCCATTGTCTGACTTCTCTGTCGTCCCAGAGATTCGAGGAAGGAGGGGAAAAAGCGGAGGGAGAGGAGACAATGGAAGGGAAAAGAAAGGGGGAGATTACGAACAAAAGGGATTAGAAACAAAGGAGTATGGGAAAATGTCAGAAGTGGGGGGACCCGATGAAGGGGAAAAAAGTCGGCCTGCCCCATAATATAGACAATGCGATGAGGGAATGGTAACCCCTCCCTAGTGAACAACATAAAAGGCAAAAAATAAGTCCTTCCCGTAAATAAGGAAAATAGAAAGGAAACCCCGTCTTAGCGAACAGAACTTTGTCGGGGGCGAAACACAACGTAACATTTAGTGCTGAACATTTTAAAATAAGGAATAAAAATACGGAAATAGAAAAATAAGGAAACGTTTATGTTAGGGACTTTGGCCTAAAAACTGATAAAAAAGACAGTTTAACAGGAGAGCAGCGATATTTACAAAGCCCATGCTCAAGTACCTTTCCCCCCCTTTTTGAAAAAAAATAAAACCCCTCCCCCGTACAACTTTTACTCTTTTTTTCACCTGGAACGTGGAAAGTGACTATATTTTCGTATGATGAAGTGTCTTGAGTTTATTTTGAGTCTTGAATTGTTTTTGTCTTGAAATTTTTTATTCTTAATTGTCTTAAAGTAATTTGTCATGAAGGATTTTTTTTGTGTTTTATTTACCGTGTATCTAACCGACTGTGTTTTTATGAAGTGTTTTTAGTTAAAATGAAGTGTCTTGTGAAGTTGGTTTAAATGTTTTTTTGTGTAGTGTTTTTTGTGTAGTTTTTTCTTGTGGGTTTTTTTTACTAAAATGTATGTTAAAAAAATAGGTAAGATACTGCGTGTCAAAAACCCCCCTTATGTACGGATTCACACTTTTGCAATATTTTGTCCCGACTTAAAATAGAATGAGGGTGCATTTATTTGTCTTAGTTTCCCAAAGCAAAAGGAAAAACAAAGGTTTTGGGGAACGACATCTAAAATTATACACTGATGACAAAGACAGGGGGGTTGAGGTAGCTGCCGTATCCATCTTCAATTTAAAAATATAAAATACCTGCTAATGTCCCTAGAATCCGGCCTACAAGCAAGGCCAAACTTTTTTCTCAGTTTTAAGATGATTCGATTTGCACTATAAATTCGAGTGTGGATAATGCGACACGAAGCTTTTTTAGCTAAGGCAGCCAACTCATTCGTGAAATATTTGGGAATGCAAGCAAATTTGATGGGTCCTTTTAGAAAAGGCCCAAAACAGGCTTTTCCCAAGCCCCTGGTGACCCTTTTGCCATGAAAAGGGAGGGCCCCAAACATTTGAATAAAGAAACTGAGCGGTGAGACAATCAACGCTCAATGACAATTTGTGAGTCAACACTAGTAAAAAGACCCCCAGGACCACTGGTCCATCAACTAAAGAAGAGAGCGGCAATGCCAATAACCTCGGTATATGATTCTGCAAAAAAACCACAAAAGTGAACTTGTTGATAACTTTTCCTCTGGGACTAAAATATCTATAAAAGGGTAATGGATAACCTGGATATGGCCAACGAAGCAGAGACATATAAAAAAGTGGGTTGTATGCCCCCCATTCTTCGAGATGGCTCTTCACGACTGCGGCGGTGGGTAAAATTGACCCCAATCCCGCCAAAAACCCGCTCGTGAAACCCTTTTTGCCTGGCATATCGCTGTTCCAAATCGTAAAAAAAAAGAGATGGCACCAACGAAAAGAGCTAAATTACAAAAAAGGACGCAAAAAGAAAATCCACAACTCCGGAAACCTCACGTCCTGACCCAGTGGGATTTAAAAGAAAGATCCGAAATCCCCGGACGAAGGGCCACTCCTGTAAAAATGCTCCTCTGGGGGTCTCTTTAAGACGAACGAAAAAGCAGAAAAAACCCACGACTCATACATCAAAGGTCCAAAATATTTTTGATCCGTGCTTGGGCTGCATTCCACTCGATGAAAAAAATCACGTAAATTTGATGTCACCTCACATCACTTCTGCCCTTTTTCCCCAACGACTCAAATCGTGGCCATGATTCGTCATTTGATAGATGTTTCAAAAAAACTGTCGAACATCGAACCCTGGAGATTCCCGTCCACAGTAGATCAGCCTTTTTTTCGCGATCGCAAAGTCATCCAAAAGGAATTTTCCAGAATGTCGGCGTAAGAACTTTGTATCCCACTTGGGGGTTGCATTTTAAAAATGGCTCTTTGACAACTCTCGGGGTTTTTCGGATGGGGAAGGGACAACTGGCCCGGCCCCCTGGCCGCAGCCCCCAAATGGCCCCGGGAAACTGGGCCCCGCCCGGTGACCCCTGCGGACTGGGAGGAAAATGCAAAAGCCCAAGTTTACGTACTCAAGGGGCTCCTTAAAAACCCCCCCCACGAATGATTTGGTTTAGGGGGGTTAGGTTAGGAAAGAATTTGGTTAGGGTTGGGTTTGGGAAAGATTGGTTGGGTTTGGGTTTTGGACAAAAGGTACATCAACAAAAAATTCCAAGGGGCCAGTTTCCCCCGGGCCTTGGCTGCGGCCAGGGGGCCGCGGCCCGGTTCTAGACCCCTGGTGGGAGTGGCGGGCTAATGTTCACCCAAGCAGGTATTGCGACAGCAGGGAAAGGGTGATCCCTTTTTTCAAAGGGCCCCTGTCAAACGCACTAGACATGCACCCAGTCACTTCCGCTTATATGTTTGTCCACACAGCTTATGATGTGTATAGCAGGAAAAAGTGCACCCTGTCGTTTTATGATTGGTGTGTGAAAAAAGTTGAGGGTTTCTCCAAGTTCGTACTGGGATATGGGCATGCACCTGGAAAGCTCCCCCTGGTCTATGTGCGGGCACTTTGTGATGGTAAATTTTTTACTCTCGTTCCTGTGCTGAAGGGATTAGTCCATGGTTCTTTTCCTTGGACCCCAACTCATTGCTCGATGGGGTCCCGTTTTACCTACGTGATTGATAACACTACCCAACGATTCCCTTACGAAGGGGTTCGTCAAGGGGCTTTATTGTTCATAAGACGACTCGCCCCTTCTCAGCCCTGGCTATCGCCAGGGACATGAACAAAACAACAAAAAACGTCGGGGGATTGGGGGGGCAAACGGGGTTTTGCAAAATCCTAGAGCTCATGAGGTGGATGGTAGCTGGCCCCGAAATCGCGAGGGTAATAGACATAGTGCGGCGGCCGGGGGGATTTTTTTATTATCGTTTCACCCCCCTTTTGTAAACGGGAACCGCATCAGAGTTGTTTAGGGGGTCTCTGAAAATTTTTAAACGTGTCGCCAAAGTGTACACGTGTGCTGGAGATAAGGGTTTTCGGAAGATGATGGTACCATCAAAGCCCAAATTTTGCACTTTACCGACCTTGCTAATTTGAGGTTTTTGTCGCATATATGACTCTAGCTTCCAAATAACCAGAATAGACATGATAGATACTCAACTAATTATGTGACAGGAATTTATTTTGTAATAGGAAAGAATATAGAAAAATACGTTTGTTATGAACATATATGAACATTATGAACATTCCTATATACACGACTTATGCCTATACCAGTTGTGTGATATTGAGCGTATACCTAATTTTTCAAACCAATACCATATAAATAATAATTATTTGTATGGTTACTCGTTTCCTGTTATAAGCAAAAAACTTATTACTGTAAGTACGTTCTGAATGAGACACTATTCCAATAGGTCATATCATAGTAGTGATAATAACAATCAAATAGAACTGTATCCTTCAGCGAATAATTGTGTAACTTTAATGAAACTATCTTAACTTATCAGTGCTATATGCAATAGAAAACCAATCACATTGACATATCTTATTGTTTTTACAGTTATTAATATGAATGTATGGTGAAAAAGCAACAATCTAAGCATATATACATCTATAATAATATAAGCGAAAGTGTGTGTGTGTGTCTGTCTGTCTGTCTGTCCGCGATAGGTGCCGCCCCCTGTGGCGGAATCCCATCATATGTCACAGTTTTGGAATCAGGTTGACCAGGGGAAGGTTTTAAGCCCACTTATAGGATGATCCGATCACTTTTTTTTTTTTTTTTTAGCAGCCTATTAGCGAGAACTGAAGAAAAAAATGGGTTGCGAGAATTCCAATGATCTGAAACTGGAGAAATGCCAGTGGTCGCTGGCAGTTTTAACTCAAAGGTTGGTCTACTGTGTTTTGGCTCCGCGACTAATATTTTTCATAAATTAATTTCGCGATAAACATTGATGCGCCGCATCTGAATACCAAAAAATATAGTTCTTCTGTTGTTCTACTAATTATATGGATGACATGCATTACGATGGAACGTTCTATAATAGCAATTTAATGCAAATTACTCGCCTCGAGTAGCAAAGCTTAATATATTTTTTACATGTATATTGTGGCATGTAAAATTTGGGCGATGTTCACACTGTTTTCTAAGACAGTACTGCTGCGTCTGGCAAACGCTTGTCAAAATACAATAATCAATGCCTTGGAAAAACGAAGAATAAAGAATGCCGAAATCGGCTTGTTGCTGCGACAATGTAGGTTATAATTGTGGAGGCGACACGCCGCGGCGGGGAGTGGTGGGGGGGGGAGATTGTGGCGGGAGATTGAATCAAACATTGCCACTTCACGCGTCGACTCATTGCACTTCTAGGCTTTCTATCTGATTGATACACAATAATAACAGGAAAATATGACTGCCTAGGTATAGATAACTTCTAAACATTCGTTTATTGACTATATAATATCATAGAGTAGCATTTACCTCGCCTCCTCAACTATAACCTCCTTGGTTATTTGGCTATATACAATTTTTACAGAATCAGGCTTCTATACAATATACATATAGAAGAAAATCGTTCTAATATTATACATGTGTGTTTTAAGTGCAGTGGAATACCCTATTTTTCTTTCAAGTTGACCAACTTTTCACCAATTGTGAGTAAACTGCACGACCACTGGCATTTCGAGTTCAGTTCTCTTATTGAGGGAAAACC
>JACEEZ010019569.1:16669-71211 GCA_016584305.1 Chionoecetes opilio | reverse complement strand
TAGAGTTACGATGGATTGGACCGATCTAGTGTTGCAACTGTTCTATATTTGTCCCAGCTGTAGTGCAGTCATCAGTCATCTTTGATATCATTCGGAGCCACATCATTTGTCGAAATGCAGATGAGTTCTGCTTGTTCACGCCAAATGGATTGACGCATCTAACTGATTCATCAACTTCTGAATATCCACTTCATCTCGCTTAGTTCTTGCAGACAACCGGTTTGTATGCGTTGTTGGTAGACTAGTCGTCATGCCGGCCAGTATACGAGCATCATCACTCAGTCGAGCACGTTCGCTGCAGGTGAGTATCCAGCGGTTCATAGCTGATTCGGTGCGTGTTATGCCCACAAGACCTCCAGAAACTTTACACATCTTGTTGACAAATTCAAGTGCCTGATCAGTTGGGACTTTGGTTAAACTTCTGCAATGAACTATGTTTCACTACAAAATTTCCTTGCATGAACTCAGCGTGTACAGTAGGTGAGGCCTCATCGAGTTGCTCCATGTCCATAAGGTACACTGTTCCCCACCTGGTGTAGTTGACATGGTCGTACACTGCTAGAAGTGGAAGAACTTCTTTAAACATTTCGATGTGGAGGAGCCAATTTCCATCGCGTTCAGCCCTGATAAAGCACATGAGGATACTGGTTAAATCAATGTATCCATTCCACAGCATGAATGTAGGATTTTCCCGGTTGTCGTGGACGAAGGTCTCAAACTCATTATATGAGTCTTGGAATAATGATACTGCTTGAGAAGTGGTCGATTTTATTATGGCCTCGTTATTGTCATCAAATGCTGTACGTAGCATGTCCAGTGTCTCATTCAAGTCAGACATACAGTAAAAGCCTTATAACTCGGCACGATAGGGGCTCTGGCCCTTGCCGAGTTATTCAATGTGCCGAGTTATGCAATGTTCTCCTCTGATATGCGTTATTAAAAAAAAAAAAAAAAAAAAAAAAAAAAAAAAAAAAAAATACAGTACTGTAAAAGCATAAAAACTACACTTACCAATGAACGGGTAGCAGCAGGTATGTAATCCAAGGAGAGGGGAGCCTTGTTGTAACATGTAGAAGATGTTAGGGGGACTCAGTCGCATTTTAACACTGGTATCACTTTAATCACTTTATAATCACAACTCTGTACTGTATTGTATACAGTACTGTACAACTTAATTTTACATCACTTGAGCACTTAATTACTGCAACACTATGCCCTGTCCATTAACTCTACCTTCGACTGCGAGTGCATGGGAGGACACAGGGGGCGGCATGAGCCTCTAATCACAGGCGTCACTATAAGAATCCTACCTGCGCCACCAACGGGCGAGGGCCAACCATCCCAGCCCTCGAGTGAGCCTCCAGGGCCTACCATCCCACCCATGGAGCTCACTGCCTACACGCGCTATAGGCATAGGTGAAGAAGAAAAAAGAAAAGAAAAAAAAAAAGCCTTGTCTTTGCCATGCCGAGTTATATCAAATTCCGAGTTATACAGTGCCGAGTTATAAGGCTTTTACTGTATCTGTTGTGGTGTTGTCCACCCTCCAACGTTGGTACGCCTTCCATAGCTGTCTCCAGAGAGCCTCTGTTAGCAGTTTGTGTGCGCGGACAGCTCGGTTCCAGCTCTTGCCTTCCATAATCTTGTTCGTGGTTGTTTCCGTGTAGACTCCAGACTCAGACAGAATATCAGCTAGGCCAGAATCTTTGAAGTGTTGACCTAGGGCTTTCAAGTAATTCATACCGATATGGAATCCCCCTAGTCTTACGGTGACATTGCCGAACTGTTCTGGATTATGCCACAGAAGCTCCTTGGCCTTGCAATACACAGCCTCGTCAAATGTCACTACAACCGTGTCCTGTCCGAGAAACTTGACGATTGCTTGGCAACGCATGAGCACTGTTGCGATTGTGTCCATCTCGTGAGCTGGGGCAGGGATGATCGGTAGATACCCTACAATACTCTGAGGATGGATGCTAGTTGAGACTTTCTGGTTGAAGATTGTCCATTCTGGTATTTTCTGACATTCATCGGTGCTATTCCGGACGCATAACCAAGTGATGTCTAGTAGTTTCGGTTTGCTTGTCACAGACGTGTCGGATGACATTTACAGGTTCCGTGCACAAAAGTTGGAGATGGGCGCTGTGGTCCAAGCCTAGCTGACTGTAGCTGATTAAGTTCCACCGGTACCTGCTTGAGTGACTTTTGTTTGCCAATTGATGATGCACTATTAGTTATTGGCTGCACAGATCCTCTCTGAAAAGCAGCCATTTGAGTTACATGGAAGGTACCCTTTCCGTCCAGAGTTTCCTCGATGTTGAGATTGTCAGCGGAAAACTGCACAAATCGGCCATGTACCAGCGATCTAGGAATCACCACATTTCCAGCTTCCTGAAAACCTTTCAACTGATCATTGGCAATAGTTGTGTCGATCTTTCTAAGTGTGTCGTAGCTGACGCAGTCGCCTGCATTGCACAGATAATCGACAAGTCACTTGGATCTGGTAACCTGGTGTGCCAACAAAGCAGTGGCCATATGCTTCGGTGTAAGTATTTTGCTGTGTGTTGCATGAAACAAAATACAGGGAGGTCCCGAAGATACGAGCAGTTAGGTTCCACCTGGCATACTCGTAAAGCAAAATCTCGTATAACGAACACATAACTAATGGTAAAATATAGGTTTGGTTACAGGACCCCATCAATTAAAAAACAAAAAAACATAAAAAAAAAACATGTTTTTCAAGCTAAAATAAACTATAGCAAACACAACAAACACACAGCGTCTATATTACCCACACTGAACTACCTATTCTGTAGAAAAAGCATTCTGAAAGAGAAAATAGCAGACAAAATAACATAACTGCACATTAATTAAACATAAAACATGCATACCAAGCAAAAAAGACGTTGTAATGTAGGGGACGCCACGTGATACAAGAGAAGGTAGTGTAGCGGTCCCATGGTTGGGGTCGCACACCTGGCTAATTACCCCTAAAGGTCAGGCCGCGCCATATGCTTAATTACCCTTCAGGTCACGCCTTGCTAGGGGTGACCTGACTGCGGTCCCAAGGTTGGGGCGGCACACCTGCTAATTACCCCTAAATGTCAGGCCGCGCCATATGCTTAATTACCCTTCAGGTCACGGCTTGCTAGGGGTGACCTCACTGGGGTCAACCAAATCCCCCTTTGTCCAGCCCGGGAGTGGTAGGGCGCACATTTTGAGCTTGATAATTTTACTCACCCCAGTTTGAATGTCGTTCATTGGATCATTGGATTTTCGATCTCGTATATTGAAAATAGACCCTAATTTACACATCTCATATCATCGGATTCTCGTATACCGAATGCTCGTATAACGGGACCTCCCTGTAGCTGCTCCTGTGTTGAGGATTCGTTTATGCATGTCTGTGTCTTCCAACATCTCCGCGCAATCACCGGTGAGTTCTTCGTCACCAGGATCAGTATACATCCATTTGAGAAACATATAAGCTGTCAGGCACACATGTTTCTGCAGCTTCTGTGGTTATGTCGTCATAGGTGTCGGCCCCTTTAACATCTTTCAAATCCATCTTGATCTTGGAACATACATAGTTCAATGATCTCATGAACATCTGATCTTCTCGAAATTGTTGATTTGATGCGTCGTTGTCTCCGTGTATTGATTCTGTCACATCTACTACACCTTTGAGAGCTTCAATAGCTTCTCCTGTCGATATGGCTGAGAATATCAGTTGCGGCTGTGTTCTATCCCTCTGTTGTCTGAACATAATTGTTGATCCATAGTGTTTCTGTAGCCTTTGCTTAAGTTTATGCGATCTGCAGGTTGGGGGATTTATGCCTTCGTTGTCTAGCAGCGTGCAATATTGAGTTAGAACGTCATTCATGGTGTACACGTGCCCACTCTTAAAACCAATGTCAATAATGTGAGTAAGTTGTTCGAATGCCGCAGCGTATTTGTCAGGAATAGTAGATTCTTCTCTCTGAAGAGTAGATGCTCTGTTGCATTCTGCTCTAATTTTGCATGCTTTGTGATAATGTGCCTCATATGCAATTAAATAATTTACACCAATGAGGCATTTCAGTTTGTAATTTGTATTCGCAAGCTCCATGATGCTGAGCGCTACTTGGTCGGTCATCACTTGGTGAAGATCTTTTCGGGAGCGGGTCTGACAGAAAATGTACGCTTTCCAGGCAACACCCGGTACCACCTTCCTGGTTAGGGGCACACTCTGGTCGACTTCATCGTGTTCCATAGGAGGTGCATCTTTGCGCATTTTCAACCGGTGTATATGGTCTTCGCTGGTGAACGTAGCATAGCAAGACTTGTGCCATCTAGGCTTTTTTACTGTCAGCTCATCTATATGGTGACTTAAACGATGTAGTGTGTCTTCATTAGATGGATCTCCAATTGTCAACCTTGAACTATGAGCGGCTTTTACTCTATCAATTCCAGTAATTGATGCTTGCAGCAGATGACTGTGTGACAGCTGACAGAAAATTCATGCATCCCATGAAGTATCAGTGACTCTCCGGTGCTTGGGAGGTATGACAGCCACAGATGGAATTTCGTCAGTCATACTTGTTTTCATGTATCACCAGGTTACGCACTCTGCAAACAAAAGAACATGTTGTTAGTCACTATATGTATTATGAGCATTCAATAAAACCTTATCATTACTCATCTTAACGTATCTTAACTTATTTTAACTTATCTTAGTGGGAGGAACCATGTCATGAACAAAACAGCAAAGTGCCAGGCACACGTCTGAAAAGTAATGGCTGCACAGATTGCGAGCATTACATGTCGGTATTTGTATACAAGATGCGTTGTCGCTGTTATAAAGTAGATTCACACTGACAATTGTAGGTTTGAACAATTATATGCCTTTTCTGAAAATAAGGGTAATGTTATGTTTTCAACATTATAGTAGTGTAAGTAATACATTTACTCATTACCCTTATTATTACATTATTGTAGATTAAATTATGAACATTTTAATATGTTAGGCTCCACATTTGAAAACAATTTCCATGAGATATGAGATATAAGTTGAGGTGGCAAAGGCTAAACTAAAATCTGAATTGTACGATTTTTGGCACATTTTTACCTCTGCTGGGTACCAACAAATTTATACTTTAAAGTAGACATGCTGGTAATATAACACACATTATACCGGTCATTTTGGTACCATAAACTCATGCATATCATCACTTGTCATAACCATGGAACCAAAATATTACGATTTTGAAACTGTGTAAAAGAGCGCTACCCCGCGATTATGATTTAAGGCATGTCAGGCCCCCGCACACCTGGATGTTGGCATCCGCCAAAAATATTATCATGCATATCCATACAATGAAACTAGCATGTATTTGCCTTTACACAAGGGGGGTGCAACGATTTCAAATTTTAGAGGCCTTTTTGGTGTATGACCGCTGTACTACTAATTGTTCATGGTATGAACATGAGTACGTATATCATAACCATTGGTTTTATTAATGAAAACCTGATATTCAACACAAGAACACTTATGAGTACCTTACAGTGGTTAAAATAACATCAAGTATTGGTCGCTAGCACCCAGTTGTCTGCAAGTTGCCTATCTAATCAAGATTTATGGACCTTTGGAACGGGATCTTAATACTCAGTGTTGCCCATTGTGTACACATCCTCCGCTCTGTTATTAATATCGCCACAATGCCTCCCGTAGTGCCGGCCAAGGACCCAAAACGTACTGGAAAACCAGGACACCTTACTGTGCCTCAAAAACTTGAATTAATAAAGAAACTAGAAGCGGGTAGAAGTGTTGCAAGTGTTTGTTAAGAATATGGTATGAAGAAACAAACTGTGTCGGATATTCGCTTAGATCTAACTTTCTCTGTCGAACATCATCTCTCCTTCTCCAAACCTCATCTTCTTTTCCTCACTGAAACTCAGTTGGCTGTGAGCACTGACAGCAGACCTTTTTCTGTCTCCTCTTACTGTCTCTATTCTAATTTTAAATCCAAAGCTGGCTGTTGCGTATATGTGCGCAATGACATCACTTGCTCTCGTGCCCACACCCTTGAATCTTCCGAATTTTCTACCATCTGGCTTCGACTTCAATGTCACTCTCTTACTAAATTTATCTGTGCTGTATATCTCTCACCTAACGCCTCTGACTATGTAAAATTCTTCGACTATTTAACATCAAAAGTGGAGCACATCTCATCTCATTTTCCTTTAGCTGAAATTTCCATTCTTGGGGACTTCAATGTTCACCACCAGCTTTGGCTATCATCTTCTTTCACTGACCAACCTGGTGAACAAGCCTACAAATTTTCTATCCTCCAAGACCTAGAGTAGCTGGTGCAGCACCCTACCCGTATTCCTGACCGCCTTGGAGACACGCCCAACATTCTGATCTTTCCTAACTACTAACCCTTCTGCTACTCTGTGAAACTATTCTCTCCGTTGGGTCCTCCGATCACAATCTTATTTCTGTAACCTGTCCTATCGCTCCGGTACCGTTCTCGGGACCCACCTAAGCGGAGGTGCTTCTGGCACTTCAACTCAGCTAAGTGGGAAGACCTAAGGCAGTACTACTCTGATTTTCCATGGAATGATTACTGCTTCCATGTCAAAAGACCCATCTCTTTGTGCAGACCGCATAACTGAAGTCATAGTCTCTGGCATGGAGGCTACATTCCACATACTTTCTCTAATCCTAAAGCCCGTCAACCTTGGTTTAACTCTGCTTGTCTCATGCTGTCCGAGATAGAGAGGTGGCTCACAAAACGGTACCGTAAGCATCCATCTCCTGAAAACTCATGCCCTTTATATTTCTTGCCCGTAATCATGCCAAATTCTTTACTTCAACTTACCAAAAACTCTTTTCATTCATAGAAAATGTCAATCTTTCTGAATCAAATTCCTCTCGTGACTTCTGGCATCTAGCTAATAACATCTCTAACAATTTTTTCTTCATCTTTCCCTCCTATGCTTCACCCAGATGCTCCACAGCTGTCTCATCTACTTCTAAAGCTGAACTCTTCGCTCAAAACATTTGCTAAAATTCCACTCTGGCTGATGAAGGGCTTGTTCCTCCTTCTCTCCACCCTCTGACTATATTATGCCTGTCATTAAGATCCTTCGGAATGATGTTTTCTTTGCTCTTTCTGGCCTAGATCCTCGGAAGGCTTACGGTCCTGACGGAGTCCCTCCTATTGTTCTCAAAAACTGTGCTTCTGTGCTTGCACCTTGCCTGGTCAAACTTTTCCGTCTTTGTCTATCTACTTCCACCTTTCCTGCTTGCTGGAAGTTTGCTCACATCCAACCTGTTCCTAAGAAGGGTGACCGTTCTAATCCTTCAAACTACCGTCCTATAGCTTTGACTTCCTGCCTTTCTAAAGTTTTTGAATCTATACTTAATAAGAAGATTCTTAAGCATATATCTGCTCACAATCTTCTATCTGATCGTCAGTACGGTTTCCGTAAAGGCCGATCTACTGGCGATCTAGCTTTCCTAACTGAATCTTGGTCATCCTCCTTTAGGGGTTTCGGTGAAACTTTTGCTGTTCTCCTTGACATATCAAAAGCTTTTGATAGAGTCTGGCACAAATCTTTAATTTCCAAAACTACCCTCATTCGGTTTCTATCCTTCCTCTGTACCTTCATTTTAAGTTTCCTTTCAAACCGTTCTATTGCAGCTACTGTAGACGGACATTGTTCTTCTCCTAAATCTATCAATAGTGGTGTTTCCCCAGGGTTCTGTCCTATCATCCACTCTTTCTATAATTTATTAATGATCTTCTAAGTCTAACTCAAAGCCTTTCCACTCCTACGCTGATGATTCTACCCTGCATTTTTCAACAGTCGTTCATTAAACGTCCAACTCAACAGAACTAAGTGATTCATGGAGAGATGCCACCGAGCGCCTAACTTCTGATCTTTCATAATTTCTGATTGGGGCAAAGCAACCTTGTTTTGTTCAATGCCTCAAAAACCCAATTTCTTCACCTATCTACTCGACAAAAACCGACCAGATAACTATCCCCTCTTCTTCAATGACACTCAACTGTCTCCTTCTTCTACAATGAACATTCTAGGACTATCCTTTACTAAAAATCTGAACTGGAAATCTCACATCTCATCTCTTGCTAAACACAGCTTCTAAGAAGTTAGGTGTGCTGTGGCGTCTGCGTCCTTTTTTTTCTCCTCCCAATTGCTTGCTCTCTACAGGGGCTTATCTGCCCATGTATGGAGTATGTCTCACATGTTTGGGGAGGATCCACTCATACAGCTCTCCTAAACAGGGTTGAGTCCAAAGCTTTTCGTCTCATCAACTCCTCTCCTCTGACTACTGTCTTCAATCTTAAATCACCGCCGCATGTTGCTTCTCTTGCTCTCTTCTACCGTTATTTTCATGCTCACTGCTCTTCTGAACTTGCTAACTGCATGCCTCCCCCACTCCCGCGGCCTCGCTGCACAAGACTTTTTACTCATTCTCATCCCTATTCTGTCCATCTTCCTAATGCAAGAGTTAATCAGTATCTTTACTCTTTCATCCTTTTCACTGGTAAACTCTGGAACTCTCTTCCTGTTTCTATTTTTCCACCTTCCTATGACTTAAATCTTTTCAAAAGAAGAGTAACAAGACACCTCCCGAACTAAATTGGCCTACCCCTCTGTTTGTATTTTATTCTCTTACTGAGTTCTTTATAGGGACTGGCAACTAAGCGGGCTTTGTGTTACCCATTTTTGTTGTGCCCTTGGCCAGTTCCTTGTAATGTAAAAAAAGAAAGAAAAAAAAAAAAGAAAAAAAAAATTCGTCGTATCAAGGAAAAGCTTCAGAAATATGCAGTGAAGATTTCTGTTGAAAGCACAACCAATGACGGTGATAGGAAAGCCAGACAACATGAAAGTTTGTACAAATGTGGACCTAGACTCGGCTGTTGATAAGTGGTAGGTTGAGCAGCGTTCATGTGGGCTGGCTGTTGATAAGTGGTGGGTTGAGCAGCGTTCATGTGGGCTGGCTGTTGATAAGTGGTGGGTTTAGCAGCGTTCATGTGGGCTGGCTGTGCCTGGCTGTTGATAAGCGGTAGGTTGAGCAGCGTTCATGTGGGCTGGCTGTGCCTGGCTGTTGATAAGTGGTAGGTTGAGCAGCGTTCATGTGGGCTGGCTGTGCCTGGCTGTTGATAAGCGGTAGGTTGAGCAGCGTTCATGTGGGCTGGCTGTGCCTGGCTGTTGATAAGTGGTAGGTTGAGCAGCGTTCATGTGGGCTGGCTGTGCCTGGCTGTTGATAAGTGGTAGGTTGAGCAGCGCTCATGTGGCTGGCAGTGCCTGGCTGTTGATAAGTGGTGGTTGAGCAACGTTCATGTGGGCTGGCTGTGCCTGGCTGTTGATAAGTGGTGGTTGAGCAGCGTTCATGTGGGCTGGCAGTGCCTGGCTTGATAAGCGGTAGGTTGAGCAGCGTCATGTGGGCTGGCAGTGCCTGGCTGTTGATAAGTGGTGGGTTGAGCAGCGTTCATGTGGGCTGGCAGTGCCTGGCTGTTGATAAGCGGTAGGTTGAGCAGCGTTCATGTGGGCTGGCAGTGCCTGGCTGTTGATAAGTGGTGGGTTGAGCAGCGTTCATGTGGGCTGGCAGTGCCTGGCTGTTGATAAGCGGTAGGTTGAGCAGCGTTCATGTGGGCTGGCAGTGCTGGCTGTTGATAAGTGGTGGGTTGAGCAGCGTTCATGTGGGCTGGCAGTGCCTGGCTGTTGATAAGTGGTGGGTTGAGCAGCGTTCATGTGGGCTGGCAGTGCCTGGCTGTTGATAAGTGGTAGGTTGAGCAGCGTTCATGTGGGCTGGCAGTGCTTGGCTGTTGATAATGGGTGGGTTGAGCAGCGTTCATGTGGGCTGGCTGTGCTGGCTGTTGAATAGTGGTGGTTTGAGCAGCGTTCATGTGGGCTGGCTGTGCCTGGCTGTTGATAATGGTAGGTTGAGCAGCGTTCATGTGGCGGGCTGTGCCTGGCTGTTGAAAGTGGGTGGGTTGAGCAGCGTTCATGTGGGCTGGCTGTGCCTGGCTGTTGATAAGTGGATAGGTTGAGCAGCGTTCATGTGGGCTGGCTGTGCCTGCTGTTGATAAGTGGTGGGTTGAGCAGCGTTCATGTGGGCTGGCAGTGCCTGGCTGTTGATAAGTGGTGGGTTGAGCAGCGTTCATGTGGGCTGGCAGTGCTGGCTGTTGATAAGTGGTGGGTTGAGCAGCGATCATGTGGGCTGGCAGTGCCTGGCTGTGATAAGTGGTAGGTTGAGCAGCGTCATGGGCTGGCAGTGCCTGGCTGTTGATAAGTGGTGGGTTGAGCAGCGTTCATGTGGGCTGGCTGTGCCTGGCTGTTGATAAGTGTGGATTGAGCAGCGTCATGGTGCAGTGCTGGCTGTTGATAAGTGGTGGATTGAGCAGCGTTCATGTGGCTGGCAGTGCCTGGCTGTTGAAAGTGGTGGTTGAGCACGGTCATGTGGGCTGGCAGTGATTGGCTGTTGATAAGTGGTGGGTTGAGCAGCGTTCATGTGGGCTGGCAGTGCTGGCTGTTGATAAGTGGTGGTTGAGCAGACGTTCATGTGGGCTGGCAGTGCCTGGCTGTTGATAAGGGTGGGTTGAGCAGCGTTCATGTGGGCTGGCAGTGCTTGGCTGTTGATAAGGGTGGGTTGAGCAGCGTTCATGTGGGCTGGCAGTGCCTGGCTGTTGATAAGTGGTGGGTTGAGCAGCGTTCATGTGGGCTGGCTGTGTCTGGCTGTTGATAAGTGGTGGGTTGAGCAGCGGTCATGTGGCCTGGCAGTGCCTGGCTGTTGATAAGTGGTGGGTTTGAGCAGCGTTCATGTGGGCTGGCAGTGCCTGGCTGTTGATAAGTGGTGGTTGAGCAGCGTTCATGTGGGCTGGCTGTGTCTGGCTGTTGATAAGTGGTGGTTGAGCAGCATTCATGTAGGACTGGCAGTGCCTGGCTGTTGATAAGCGGTAGGGTTGAGCAGCGTCATGTGGGCTGGCTGTGCCTGGTGTTGATAAGTGGTAGTTGAGCAGCGTTCATGTGGGCTGGCAGTGCCTGGCTGTTGATAAGTGTAGGTGAGCAGCGTTCATGTGGCTGGCAGTGCCTGGCTGTTGATAAGTGGTGGGTTGAGCAGCGTTCATGTGGGCTGGCAGTGCCTTGGCTGTTGATAAGTGGTAGGTTGAGCAGCGTTCATGTGGGCTGGCAGTGCCTGGCTGTTGATAGCGGTAGGTTGAGCAGCGTTCAGTGGCTGGCAGTAGATGTGATAAGTGGGGGTTGAAACAGCGTTCATTGGGCGGCAGTGCAGGCTGTTGATAAGTGGTGGGGTTGAGCAGCGTGATGTGGCTGGCAGTTGCCTGGCTGTTGATAGTGGTGGTTGAGGCAGCGTGCAGAACAAGATAGAAGAAAGAGAGAAGAAGAACGAAGAGAAGAAGAAAACAAGTCAAGTCCTGAGAGACAAAAAAAAACAGTAACATAACCACAACTGAGACTGGTGGGCGGCGGGGTTTGTGTCTTCGGGTAGTCCTGGGTGTGTCCGAGCACCCATCTTCCGAGGCCCATGTCCTCCAACCGCCCCAGGTGTTCTGTTGCTCGTGCGAGATGGGAACTAGCGCGTTTGTCGTAGGTCCGGATCGATCACAACAAAAAATACAAACAATACAGCCCTGGGGCAAGCCCGGAGACTTTCTTTACTAGCCTCTTTCTCTCACCCATCTATCTTCTCATGTCCCCACTCCCCATTCTGCTTTCTCTTTTGATATTCTGTTCTGAGCGTTCATGTGGCTGGCATGCTGGCTGAGATAAGCTTAGTGAGCAGGCACAATGCGCACATGGGGCGCTGTTGATAAGTGTGGGTTGAGCAGCGTTTCATGTGGGCTGGCTGTGCCTGGCTGTTGATAAGTGGTAGGTTGAGCAGCGTTCATGTGGGCTGGCAGTGCCTGGCTGTTGATAAGTGGTGGGTTGAGCAGCGTTCATGTGGGCTGGCTGTGCCTGGCTGTTGATAAGTGGTAGGTTGAGCAGCGTTCATGTGGGCTGGCAGTGCCTGGCTGTTGATAAGTGGGGTAGTTGAGCAGCGTTCATGTGGGCTGGCAGTGCCTGGCTGTTGAAAACGGTGGGTTGAGCAGCGTTCATGTGGGTGGCAGTGCTGGCTGTTGATAAGCGGTAGGTTGAGCAGCGTTCATGTGGGCTGGCAGTGCTTGGCTGTTGATAAGTGGTAGGTTGAGCAGCGTTCTGTGGGCTGGCAGTGCCTGGCTGTTGATTAAGTGGTAGGTTGAGCAGCGTTCATGTGGGCGGGCCCTGTCCCTGGCTTATTGATAAGTGGTAGGTTGAGCAGCGTTCATTGGGCTGGCTGTGCCTGGCTGTTGATAAGTGGTGGGTTGAGCAGCATTCATGTGGGCTGGCTGTGTTTGGCTGTTTATAAGTGGTAGCTGTTGTGACTCTCCCCTCTGGTTCCCTGGTGAACATTGGGTTGACAATAACCGGGTCGGTGGTGGGAGTTGGGTGGATGATTGACTTCGGGACATGGGCCCAAGTCGCGAACTGACACTGTAGACTCCCGTCCATCCGGTGCCTTATCTTGCATAAGTTGGATTGGTGTCGATGAGCTCAACTACATCTACGAGGGGCTCATTCATGTTACCTCGGACAAACCTCACAATACAGTTCCAGGAGTCATCAGCCACGAGGGTAGTGAGCTCCCATGAGTTGAGCGACGTTGGAAGGCAAAGAAACGTTCATGTGGGGTGGTATTTGTTGAAGTACACAACAATGACCTTAGTGAGTGTAAAACATCCGGAAGCACTATTTCCAGTTTGCCAGGCAAGTTACGGGACTGAGAGCCAACTTAAACTTGACTGCCTTCCATAGGATACCATTAAATCTTTCTACCTGCCCATTACCTATCGGTGGTATGGAGTAGTGCGGATGGTTGCAACTCCCTTTGAGAAAGGTATGTTTTGAGGTCTTTAGACAGAAGAGCTACCTTGATCTGAATTAATGTAATTTGGCATTCCACACAGGCTGAAAATCTGCTCCAGGCATCTAATCACCGTTACAGTATTCATGTTGGGGCATGGAAGGCAAAAGGGAAAAGTGAATACTCGTCAACAAACTGTCGACGTTAAGGCACTCATTCTCATGGACAATGCTCCCGCACATCCCGCTGATCTGGCCACCAGGATGGCCGCATCCGTGCCGTGTTTTTTGCCACCTAACACCACACCACTGATCCAGCCAATGGGCCAGGGCGTCATAAGTGCCTTCAAGAGACGTTACCAGAAAAATATTTGATGATGTTCGGTGGTTCTTGAGGATGAGTCTGACAAAGAAGAAAACGATTGCACCGTGAGACTGAATCGAGGCCTATTACCTGCATAGTCCGTCAGCGCCAACTTCGGCTATATGGGCATGTGGCACGCTACCCTTAAACTGATCATTCTTCTCACCGGGTTGTATCTGTAAGTATCTACACAGACTCCCTCTCCTCACTCCACCTCCTCCTCTCCCGCCACCCCCACTCATCCACGTCCCTCGTCCACATCGTCCAGAGAGCCCTTCTGCACCTTACCACCGAGGGCTGGGATATCGCTTTTCAGTGGGTTCCCTCCCACGCTGGTATCCCAGGCAACGAGGTAGCGGACTCTGCTGCCAGGATGGCCTTGACAGAAGTAAACACAACACCCTTCCCTCTGCCGCTCTCCACAGCCACACGCCTCATCTCCCGGGTCTGCTGCTCCACCTGGAATAACACGCTCGGCGATGCCCTCCGCATCACCTCCATGGGCCAATACCGCAGTGACTCTTCCCCCCAGCCCTGGATACGGCAAAAAATCCCGTGTCCTGGATGTCACTCTCACCAGCCTCCGCCTGGGGCACACGACACTCACGGCTCACCTGCACCGTCTTCGTCTGTCCCCTGTCCCCCACAGCCCCTGGTGCAGAAACGTCTCCTATTGAACACTTTCTGCTGCAGTGTCCGCGCTTCCACTCCCACCGTGTAGTGCTACAGTCTCAACTCCTCGCCCTGAACGTCACCACCTTTGACCTGGCCACCCTGCTGGCGGCGGCGGGCGTCCACCCCTCCCGGCAACACGCCGTCATCCGCCTCACCTGTGCCTTCCTGAGGAGGACAGGTCAACTACCACGCCTGTGATAGCATCATAGGACATCACCAGGAGGGATATTTACCAAATCTTGCGAACGTTCACAGCAGGCTTGCGAATTCACAAGCCTTGTGAATGTTCACAATTTCTTAGGACATATTTACTAAGCTTGAGAACGGCTGTGAACGTTCGCGAAGTGTTCGCAATCTGCGAGTGCTCCTGACCACTCGCAAGGCCTTGCGAACACTAAATAAACTAACTAAACCAACCCAAACATATCCTATACCTAACCAAAACTAAACCTATAGGTACATAATCTAACGAAACTCATTTGTAATCTAACTACCGTCAATAGTAGCCTATTATTTATGTAGTGGGCTTTCAAAAGTCCTAGGGATTCTTACCTACATCATCGTGGAGATTTGTTCATTCTGAGTATTTTAAAACACATTTCCCATGCCGCAATTGAATAATAATGGCGTTACATGTATACTGCCGAAAATCTATCGTTATTTGAGCCAGGAATGGTTAAATTAGGTTAAATTAGATTAGGGTAGGTTAGAGATTGGGTTTTGATTTAGTAACAATTGATATCAAGAACAAATGAAAGCTATCAATACTATGGCAATGCGAAATAGAGCAATGTTTGCTGGGCGGGCCGGGAGGGGCGGGTTGGGCACCCTTACACATATAAACTGAAATTTATTTCCGACAAAAAACGAATGACAGATTAATTTACTACACGACTATAGTGTATTGATGGTAGGGATACGGGCCATACCTATAGCCACCGCGGCTAGAGATACGTTTCATACCTATAGCCACCGCGGCTAGAGATACGGGTTCATCATACCTATAGCCGCCGCGGCTAGAGTTGTTCTTGGCGCTCCATAATAGTAGATAAATGCGTAGTATGTAGATAAGGTGCTAGGCAGTGGTAGAAAATGTACACACTGCTGTATTCCGTGCCAAAATATGTAGTTTGTTTGTTTGTTTAGAGGATAATTCCTCAGAGCCATAGTGATCTACCGCTCCAGTTTTAGTGTTGGCCGAAGCCACCACCCCGGGAGGGGGGTCACAAACCCCCGGCTAACACCCGTTACCCATTCACTGCTGGGTGGACAGTAGGGTGCCAATAGCGCATAGGGGTAATTTTTCAAAGTCAATATTTTTTCACGTACTTTTGTGGTATTCTGCCTTGTACTTAGAAATTGTCGTGTGCAAAGTTTCAGGCTAATTGGTTGATATTTAGAGGTGGCGGATCGATCTTGAACATTTCCTCTTTTCGCCCTCAGGTCATGACCACGAGAAAGCAAACTGAAGTTTGGCTTCTTGACCATAGTGTTCCTACTATCACAGGAGCAAAACTTCCCAGCCGTGGAGACGTTTTACGATGATTTTTCTACGCACACAAGGAAGAGAAGAAGACGGTGCAGCAGAGTGCAGCTGAGGCTGCAAAGGAGGTCCTCGACTTCTGGACACGAGCTAGGATCCCCGACCATCGCAGAGAAACTAGCGTGAGGAGGAAGATTACTGGACTTTTCGACGAGTGGAAGATCCTGAGCAAAAGCAAGAATAACTCTGGAGTCCCGCCTGCCGAAAAACAGAAGACCTTCCAAGAAAGTCTCCCAGACCTTTTGGACATCGCCCACTCCAACGCCCTCACTCTGATGACCATTCCTGAAGACAAGGAATTCCTTCTTGCCCAGCGGGAGAAGGGGAGGGGGGGTTGATGGCTGTCTGGACAAGAAGCTGAAAGAATCGGTTTGGCCGACGTGAAAGCTCTCTCTCACGTAGCCGTCAAACAGACGCCAAAAGGAAAAGGATGGTGGAGCGGAGTCGTCTCGTCTGAGTCATCAAGTCCAGCCAACGCTGCCAACACATCGACTTCTTCCGACGCCGGGGTCGCTTCTCCACCAAAGCGATTGAGGACACCGGGGCACGAAGCCCGTCCTATCCCCTGTCTCGTCGGAGCCCTTGACAGAACTGGGGTCAGTAGCCGCCAAGCCCTTCAAATTGTGGGGGCCCTAGGCAAGTAGCTTGGGCAACGATCCACAAGAGCTTGTGCTAAATCCCGAGTCCATTCAAACGGGCAAGAGCGAAGTACGGGTTTCCATTTTGGGGCGAAGGACATAAAGAGACTTTCAGTCCTCTTACCCCTCTTACCGTTCATTGGGACAGGAAGATCCTTCCTCAGGACGATGGCACTTGCGCCGAAAACTCGCCATCCTCGTCACAGGGGGAGGAGTGAAGCTCCTAGGATCCCGAAACTGCACTCCGGAACTGGTGATGCCGCCGCTAACACGCTGTGTTCGAGGCTCTAAAGACTGGGGTCCAGGAACGAGTCGTGGCGATGTGCTTCGACACAACCAGTGCCAACACTGGAGCCATCAATGGGCATGCACCATTTTGCAACAGAAGATCGGCTGACCCCTCGTTTCACTTGCTTGCCGTCCTCACGTCCACGAACTTGTCCTTGAAAAAGGGCCCTTTTCTACGTGTTTGGGGTCATCTTCTGGTCCGAGATCCACCATCTTCTCTCGCTTCAAGGACTACTGGTCTTACATAAACCAGTCGGCAATAAACCCTCCACCAACAAAGATTTTGCCGGAGTCTGGTCTCCAAGAGGGACGATCTCATTCAAGGTTTTAAACGTCCTGCTTCAGACAAAGCAGCCCCGTGACGACTATAAGGAACTCGCTGAGCTGAGCATCCTTTTCCTCGGCGGCGCTCTTCCGAAGACCTCGATTCGTAGCCCCGGAGCGGGTTTCATCGAGCGCGTTGGATGGCGCGTATCTTTAGCTCTGAAGTGATCTTTTTTCGGAGCAGCTGACTGGAGTCGTCACACCTAGAGAAATGTAGCCCTCCAGCGGTTCTCATCGTTTGCAACCCAGATCTACGTCCTGCGATGGTTCGAATCGACGGTTTTCCCTCCTACGCTCCCGCCAACGATCTTGGATTCGCTAAGGACAAACCTTCAGTACCACGACGAAAGTATTCGGAAGGCCTGCTTCACCACTCTGAGCCGCCATTTCCCGGTACTTGAGCGAAGATCTCATTGGCCTGTCACTGTTCGACTCACGTCTCCCTGTCTCCGACAAACAAAACAATTGTACAGGCCATTCTCTACGATAAAGGAGCCGAGGAACCCGCCAAGTGAATAAACCTCACATCACAGTTCCTGCGGCAACACTGCCCTCCTTCGCCACAAAAAATTCCCTCCGCCCCTTTTGAAGCTCTTGATATCAAGACCGACTTCCTGTCCGCCAACCTTGGAAAATGGCAGGAAAAAGGAATTTATACGTCGAGGCCTGCCGCCGAATCGAGGGACTTTTGCGTCGTCAACGACACAGCCGAGCGAGGAGTGGGGGTCCTCCAGTCCTTAACCTCCGGCTGACCAAAAGACAGGGAAAAGCGCCAGTTCTTCCTCCCAAGTTGTGGAGGCCCATCGCCATCAACAGCCCGGGACCTCAAAGGCGTCCCTTCCCCGGCCCAAGCCGGCCACAATGAGTGGGGTGGCTTCCCCCTGATACCCCCCCCCCACCGAGGGGGTAATACTCACCAAGAGACCCAAAAGGGGGACCAGCAGCCCTGCTGGGGGGGAAAGGGGTGTCCGGCTTGTCTGCTTTCAAGAGATGACCTCCCTCCTTAATAGGCCAGTGGGATAAGGGTAAATAACAAAGTTGTAATCCGCCACCCCTAAATATCAACCGATTGAGGTTAAACTTTGCATACGATTGTTTCTTGCATAGATGGGACCATTACACCAAAGTAGGAAGAAAAATTCAAACTTTGATTTTTATTGGCACCCTAGTGGACAGGGGCTCGGGTTTTTTAAAAAAAGACCACCCATCTGTCTTTTGCTCCGCCGGGGGGTATATTTATAAACAAAATTCCTTTTTTTTGATATTTATTGCTGCAATAATACATTTCTTACAGAATAAGCAATTCTTCTACGGTTTTTGGTCACAATATATCCTTTGTATTTGTTATTTGTAGTGAAAGAAATTTTTGGGGTGGCGTTAATTTCAATGTTTGTTATGATCGCAAGGAGCGGAGGATTCAGAGGGTGGGAGCTGTTCACAAGACTGATAAATAGTTCGCAAGGATAGCTCCCAACATTGAACAGCCCTCTATTCTGCTAACAGAAATTTGCAAACGTTCACAGACTTGTGGTAAATATCCCTCCAGGGCTCATAGTGTTCCCCAAGGGATCCTCGCAGCCCTAAAACAAGAAACAGAAGAACAAAACTAGCTTTGGGAACATAGGGGGTTTTGGCTTGGCAAATACAAAGCCAGGAGCGAAAAGTCTACATTTCTAGCGTGTACCCAAACTCCCCCTTCCCCACACCAAAACACACACAATCTAGCCCCATCCCATAAACCTATTGGGGGGCACTGCACCCCACCCCACTGTGGGGGGCAACCGTATTTTCATGGCGGGGGGTCACGTGCCACGTACAGGTACGTACCTACGCCAGGGTAGCAGAAAACCTTGGGCCCCTCCCAAAGCCTCGCCGTGACGTCATGACTTAGGCTCCGCCCACGTAAATATATTTCAAAATAAACTTTTGTTCCTGGTTCAATCTTGGATCTGTTTACGTTTAGAATTGGCTTTTTCATATCATGAATTTTGATTATCTACCATGATTTTTAATGCGATATTTAAAAAGTCGATAAAAATTAGAAGAAATATGGCGCTGATGGCGCCCCCTATATAGTCTGTTTTATTTTGAAATTCTCCCGCCAATTGGGCAGGTTTATGAGGCTTTACTTGTTTGTCTGATTTATATCTAACATTTCCACATAGACAATGTACTTAGTGAGGCGCGTTATGAGGCTATGGACGTGAAGGCTCGCAGTCGTGGTCTGGCAAGGCAACTGCAAAAAAACTTTTTTTTAAAATTCTTTGGTTTGAGGCAATAATTGTGTTAGATAATTAAACCAATATATTTGTAGTGTTTTTTGGATATGTTATGCGTGTTTCACGGTCCTAAGTCGGGCTTGGCGTAACCCTTATGTATTTTTTATTACATTTTTTTTTTCCATCTATCCCCTAAGCTTAGATGTATTAGGTTTTATGTTTCTTGATTGATTGGAAGGTTTGTTCATTTATTTAAGCCGCTATTTACGCCGTCATGATGTCTGAGTGGCGGAAAGTACTCTCGGTGTTCACCCTGTGACGTCACCACTTGCCCCCAATAATCTAACCTAACCTCCTTAAGGGGAGGGTTCCGTCCCCCTCGACCCCCCGGTAATCTAACCTAACCTCTTAACAGGCCCCCTAGACACCCCCCCCCCCCCGGTAACCTAATATAATTGTACCTAACCTCTTAGCGGGGGGGGGGGGGGGGTCTCGACACTCCGGTCATCATTCTGTTGGTGAGGATCGTCAGGTTCACACGTCTCTGGACTCAGAAGAAATCCAATCCATTATCCCTTGATCTAGGGAATTTTTACAACACCCCTAACTCAATAACTATGTGGTTGCGACGCATATTACATTATATTAAATACAATGAAGGCGATGTAGGAAAAGTTCTTATGGCTATTAACCAGGGTAGAACAAGAAGTAACGGATTCAAGCAGGAAAAGTGTAGATTTAAAAAGGAAATAGGGAGAAACTGGTTCACAAATAGGGTGGTGAATGATTGGAATGGACTCAGTCGTTAGGTGGTCAATGCGGAGTCTATTGGGGTCTTTAAAAGGAGACTGGATAAATTCATGGATGGGGATGAAAGGTGGATGTAGGTAGTGTTAAGTAACAGGAACTACCACGTGTAGGTCTCCCAGCCTCTTGTAGCTTCCCTATGTTCTTATGTTTCTCTGCTTTACTGGCCGCAGACTTCAGGGGGGTGCAGTCAGTTCGTACACAAGTTTTTTCGTACACCAGTAGATTCGTACACCAAAAAGTTGTTTCGTAGTCTGTATGAAACCATGTCGTTTCGTACACCCAGCTCAGAGTAGAACTTGATTACTAGAGTTACCAATCGACACCAGGTATGTACGAAAAAACTCAAAATCAGTGTACGAAACAACTAACAAAACCTGGGTACGAAACAACTTGTGTACGAAACTCCCTGTAATCCCTTCAGGTGGCGTGAAGCTTGACTGTTATTTATTAGTGTCAAACCCGTGATTGTGAGCCGCGTCTATGTTGGTCTCTCGGCGCCCCAATAGTAGTAGTAATAATAATAATAATAATAATAATAATAATAATAATAATTATATTCTCACCCGAAGGCATACAAGAAAAACAACATAATATATAGACGAGGGAATGAACTTAAGTACTAAAGCAAATAATTGATAATAGCTATAGACCTCTATTATAATAAATAATAATAATAATAATAATAATAATAATAATATCACCCGGAGCAAACAAACAAAAAATCAACAACAACAAGACAAAGAGTTAACTGAAGTGCTAATAGTAATAACAGTGTTGTGACGATGACTTACTCAATATAGATATTGATGTGCCGGTATTATGTGTTTATTGATAGGCTTTTTATATTACCATGACTGTGTTTTGTTACTTTCAACCAGTCATTGAGTGCGAGGTTAACCCCTTCACGCCCAGATCTTTCCTTGGCTATATCAAATCAGGTTGTGTGAGGCATGAGGCAGGGTGTGAGTACAGTGTGAAGGCAGAACATAAGAACATAAGAAAATAAGGAAGCTACAAGAGGCCGCGAGGCCTACACGTGGTAGTTCCTGTCACCTAACACTACCTACATCCACCTTTCATCCCCATCCATGAACTTATCCAGCTCCTCTTTAAGGCTCCCTAATGACTCCGCACTAACTACCTGTCTACTGAGACCATTCCATGCATTCACCACCCTATTTGTGAACCAGTTCTTCCCTATTTTCTTTCTAAATCTACGCTTTTCCAGCTTGAATCCGTTACTTCTTGTTCTACCCTGGTTAAAAGCCGTAAGAACTTTTCCTACTTCTCCTTTTAAATCCCTTTATCCACTTAAATACTTTTTATCAGATTCTTTCTCTGCATCTCTCGAGTGAGTGTAATTTTTAAAAACTTTAATCTCTTCTCATAACTAAAGTTACGCATCCCTTGTTCATTTGGTCATCCTTCTCTGCACTTTTTCTAACCCAACCCCTATTCCATCCTGTAATATGGAGACCAAAACTGAACCCCATAGTCTAGGTGAGGTCTGACTAGAGCCAGATAAAGCTTTAGAATAACTTCCGCACTTCTACTTTTAACACTGGTAATGAATCCTAATACTCTATTAGCTCTATTTCTGGCCTCAATACATTGTTTCCTAGGTCGGAGGTCTGGGCTCACCCTCACCGCAGCGCGTGGCTCTCTGTGTCCTGACTGTGTCCACTGTTGCAGGTGCTGAGGTCACAGTCCTAGCTGGCTCTCTGTGTCCTGACTGGGACCACTGTTGCAGGTGCTGAGGTTACAGTCCTAGCTGGCTCTCTGTGTCCTGACTGTGACCACTGTTGCAGGTGCTGAGGTCACAGTCCCAGCTGGCTCTCTGTGTCCTGACTGGGACCACTGTTGCAGGTGGTGAGGTCACAGTCCCAGCTGGCTCTCTGTGTCCTGACTGTGACCACTGTTGCAGGTGCTGAGGTCACAGTCCCAGCTGGCTCTCTGTGTCCTGACTGTGAGCACTGTTGCAGGTGGTGAGGTCACAGTCCCAGCTGGCTCTCTGTGTACTGACTCTGACCACTGTTGCAGGTGCTGAGATCACAGTCCCAGCTGGCTCTCTGTGTCCTGATTGTGACCACTGTTGCAGGTGGTGAGGTCACAGTTCCAGCTGGCTCTCTGTGTGCTGAGATCACAGTTCCAGCTGGGTGTTCTGCTGCACACTAAGGCATCTCGCGCCGGCATCCCTAAAGCTTCCTGCAGGACTGACCGCCATGTGTGCTGCCGCGAGTATTGCTGTGGTGGAGGCCGTGGCAGGAGGCAGCAGCACCACCAGTGGCCGGGAGCAGCAGCAGCAGTCTGCCTCAGCTGTGGGGAGGCACAGGAGGGATGGCAAGAATCACCTGGAGGCAGGCAGCTCAGGCCAAGAAGGAAAGAGGCAGTTTTGTTGCTCACAATGTACTCAATCATTCAGATGCAAGAGTCTGCTTGAGAGACATTTCCTGACACACAGTGGCGTCAAGGATCATGAGTGTGTGGAGTGTGGGAAAAAATTTAATTGTAAGTCTCGTCTCACCCAACACACCCTGACACACAGTGGTGTTAAAAATCATGAATGTGTAGAGTGTGGGAAAAGATTTAGTGATAAGTCTAACCTCACCCAACACACCTTGACACACAGTGGTGTTAAGAATCACCAATGTCTGGAGTGTGGGAAAAGATTTACTCAGAAGTCTAGCCTCACCACACACACCCTGACACACAGTGGTGTTAAGAATCACCAATGTCTGGAGTGTGGGAAAAGATTTACTAAGAAGTCTGCCCTCACCACACACACCCTGACACACAGTGGTTTGAGGGAGTTCAAATGTGATGTTTGTGGCAAGTGTTTCAAGACAAAGAGGGATATTGCCAGCCACGTGAAGATTCACATGAAGCACTTGTACAGCCTGAGTACACACAGTGGTGACAAGAATCTCCAATGTCTGGAGTGTGGGAAAAGATTTACTCAGAAGTCTGTCCTCACCCGACACACCCTGACACACAGTGGTGTTAAAAATCATGAATGTGTAGAGTGTGGGAAAAGATTTAATGATAAGTCTAACCTCACCCAACACATCCTGACACACAGTGGTGTTAAGAATCACCAATGTCTGGAGTGTGGAAAAAGATTTACTCAGAAGTCTGCCCTCACCACACACACCCTGACACACAGTGGTGTTAAAAATTACCAATGTCTGGAGTGTGGGAAAAGATTTACTCACAAGTCTGTCCTCACCACACATACCCTGACACACGGTGGTGTTAAGAATCACCAATGTCTGGAGTGTGGGAAAAGATTTACTCACAAGTCTGACCTTACCAGACACGCCCTGACACACAGTGGTGTTAAGAATCACCAATGTCTGGAGTGTGGGAAAAGATTTACTGATAAGTCTAACCTCGCTCAACACGCCTTCAGACACACTGATTTGAGGGAGTTCAAGTGTGATGTTTGTAAGAAGTGTTTCAAGACAAAGGGTGGAATTGCCCAGCACATGAAGATCCACTTTTAAGGTGGTGTGTTGTGTGGACAAGTGTGGTTGTAGGAGTGTGGCAATGGGTGGTGGACAGTGTTACATGTGTGGTGGCAGGAGTGTGGCAATGGGTGGTGGTGGTGGTGGACACAGTGTTACATGTGTGGTGGCAGGAGTGTGGCTATGGGTGGTGGTGGTGGTGGTGGACAGAGTGTTACATGTGTGGTGGCTGGAGTGTGGCAATGGGTGGTGGTGGTGGTGTTACATGTGTGGTGGCAGGAGTGTGGCAATGGGTGGTGGTGGTGGTGAACAGTGTGTTACATGTGTGGTGGCAGGAGTGTGGCAATGGGTGGTGGTGGTGGTGGACAGAGTATTACATGTGTGGTGATAGGAGTGTGGCAATGGGTGGTGGACAGTGTGTTACATGTGTGGTGGTAGGAGTGTGGCAATGGGTGGTGGTGGTGGTGGACAGAGTGTTACATGTGTGGTGGCCGGAGTGTGGCAATGGGTGGTGGTGGTGGTGGACAGTGTTACATGTGTGGTGGTAGGAGTGTGGCAATGGGTGGTGGTGGTGGTGGACAGAGTGTTACATGTGTGGTGGCAGGAGTGTGGCAATGGGTGGTGGTGGTGGTGGACAGAGTGTTACATGTGTGGTGGCAGGAGTGGCCTCTCATAGGTGTGGGGTAGTGTTCATATGTCAGTGTTATAGTGTTGTGCCTTTCCTTAGCAGTTTAAGAAGAGTGTGATGTGTCATCACCATGAATCGATGGTGATGACATGGTGAAGTATTGGCAGCTGGCTTGGACCTGGGGCATAGCAACTTTTTTTTTATTATTATTATTTTTTTTTTTTTTTTTTTAAAGAGAACAAAGGACTGGCCAAGAATTTTTTTTTTTTTTTTTTTTTTCTAACAACTATACATATGTGTCTTGTTTAGGTTTTGTTTATTCTTCATGTTTTAGTGTTGTTTACCGTGCACACCACCACCTTAAACAGAACATGTCTATGTAATACTGGATATTAACCCCTTGAGATCCAGAACGTAATTTCCATTGTAATTTGTGTACCATCAGACGATTTTTAGTGACTAAGCAATGTTTTATAGCTATGACCTGTTTAGTATCCTTGTCCACTAACTCATTTGGTATATTCCAATATATATGGCGACATTATTGCAGGTGGCGACTATAGTGTTATCTACGGTAGCAGTACTGTACTTAGTCTATTTTATTTAACGAGGCGATAATTTAATGGACCCATTTACTCTACTTGAGGTAAGGATTGATTTGACATCTTCAAGCCTCATATAGTTGGGCAGTGATGTTGATTTTTCTATGTGAACAGTATTTTTGATGATACAGCCAATTTAAGTACAGGAAAATGTATACGCTCTAAAACGACTGGCGCCATGTTGTGACGTCACTAGCTTAGACAACAGAGCAAAACAGCTGTAAAGTGGCCGCTACTATTATGTACTACCTACTAATACACCAACTTGCATTACCCCTACTACCGCAAGATGACCAGTAATCCTCCTTCAAGTGATGTAGTAGGTATTCACTGTGTTTGTGAATATGTAAGTTGTAGTTTATAAGGAAAAAGTGGATAGACAGAGATAAGTGGCCCGTGACACCTGACAAGTGACGACTTCTGGGATCGGCATTCCTTATAGGGAGCTTAAATGAACCTGCAATGACATGTAAAGCTAGACAGATAGACGAACTCATAGAGGAACAGGTAGAAATGTATGGCTTTCTTTCCCCACATAAGCAAAACATACACCCTTCGTCACTCTACTCACCACTACAACCTTTACTAACCATACATTTCTACCTGTTCCTCTATGAGTTCGTCTATCTGTCTAGCTGTACATGTCATTGCAGGTTCATTTAAGCTCCCTATAAGGAATGCCGATCCCAGAAGTCATCACTTGTCTGGTGTCACGGGCCACTTTGCTCTGTCTATCCACTTTTTCCTTATAAACTACAACTTACATATTCACAAACACAGTGAATACCTACTACATCACTTGAAGGAGGATTACTGGTCATCTTGCGGTAGTAGGGGTAATGCAAGTTAGTTAGGTTAGTAAAATAAAACTATAATTTGCGGTTTGCTGAGCCAAAACAAGCCGATCAGCTGATCAGGCGAGATCTGAGTCTGCAGTTACTACGTCACAACCAATGCAGCGCGTTTCCCCCGTGTTGTGATATTTTGGCCCCAAAAAGGCCATATATTTCATTTATGGTGCATTTCTCAGCAAAAAGAATATGAGTACAGTGATATGTAGCCTATATTGCACCCAAAGCTTTATAATACTCCGTATTTTAGGTGTGAGTAAATGGGTCCATTTGCAATGGACGTGTGTATACTATAGTGTATGTTTATGTACTATAGAGTAGGCCTACACGAACACAATAAATGATGAACTGTAGCTACCCTGAGGTGGCGTCATTATTCATCAGAGTCTGGACTGCATCGATTTTAATATTGAGTTTTTTCATATTATTTTTTTTTTTTTATTGAGTTTTTTTAATATTGAGTTTATTTTAATATTGATTATTTTTAATATTGAGTATTTATAATATTGAGTTTTTTTAATAATTATTTTTTTTTAATATTGAGTTTTTTTAATATTGAGTTTTTTTAATATTGAGTTTTTTTAATATTGAGTTTTTTTAATATTGAGTTTTTTAATATTGAATTTTTTTAATATTGAGTTTTTTTAATATTGAGGTTTTTTAATATTGAGTTTTTTTAATATGGAGGTTTTTTAATATTGAGTTTTTTAATATTGAGTTTTTTTAATAGTAAGCTTTTTTAATATTGAGTTTTTTTAAGATTGAGTTTTTTAATATCGAGTTCTTTTAATATTTAGTTTTTTCAATATTGAGTTTTTAATATTGAGTTTTTTCAATATTGAGTTTTTTTAATATTGAGTTTTTTTAATATTGAATTTTGTTAATAATGAGTTTTTTTAATATTGATTTTTTTTAATATTGAGTTTTTTTAATATTGAATTCTTTTAATATTGAGGTTTTTAAAATTGAGTTTTTTTTAATATTGAGGTTTTTTTAATAGTTTTTTAATAGTAAGTTTTTTAAAATAATGATTTTTTTAAGATTGAGTTTTTTAATATTAGTTTTTTAATTTTTGGGTTTTTAAAAATATATTTTTTTTAAAATTTTGAACTTTTTAAGATTTTTTTTTAAATTTTGATTTTTTTAATTTTGATTTTTTTTAATATTGATTTTTTTAAAATTTTTGATTTTTTTTAATTTTGAGTATTTTAATATTGAGCTTGCATTGTACCAATTGTTTGTACTCAGTAATTGTACACCAAAAAGTTGTTTCTTATTATACGAAACCATAGTCGTTTCGTACACTGGGCTAAAAGATTTTAAAATTTGATTATAGATTTCAAAACGACCCCAGTATGTACGAAAAAACTAAAAAATCATTGTACAAAAAAAAAAAAACTAAACAAAAAACCGGGGTACAAAAAAACTTGTGTACGAAACCCTGTAACCTGTGAGAAAGGGGTGCAAGGACAGGTGAAAAATGTTGACTCCTGCCGCGGCCAACCCCCCTTAAGGGAGTGACAAAGAGAAAGTATAGGTAATATAGGGGCGGCGGCGACATTATGCAGGTGGCGAAAAAGGTTTTATCTGCGGTAAAAAGAGTAAGTAAGGTAAATATGGCGGCTGGCAAATTTAGTGCGGGTGGCGACTAAAGTGTTTCTACGGTAAGAATAATATGGGAATATATACGGCTGGCGACTTTAGTGCGGTGGCGGCTAAAGTGTCATCTAAGGTAAGAGAAAGTATAGGAAATTAGGGCAGTGGCGACATTGGGCAGGTGGCGACTAAGTGTTATCTTGGAAACCCCATTTTTATTTGAGTTACCTTAAAATAAAAGTATCTTTGTTTATAAAATTTTTCTTTACTTGAGTATTTGAGTCCTATAAGGTATTAATAGCTATCAGATAGGATACCCAGTGTAATTTTTTCTCCCCTATTTATGATACTCAAGTACAAAGAAACAGAAAACCCTATTGTAAACTATAAGTCTTTTTCGTGCGTTCACCGCCCTGTTCAGTCCACCCCATACCGTTCAGGTGGATTATGTCGCAAAAATACATCGAGAGGGCCCCGCCCCCATCGTCTTTTCCTATTGGCTGGGGGGTTTGAGGGGCGGCCCCCCGGGCAGAATGGCCCCCTGGTGACATTAGTTTCTAAAGATGTTCGTGGAATTATTTTAGTCTTATGGGGGCCCATTTGGTGTTCATGCTTATCAGCAGCACGAAAAGCTCCGGGTCGTTTCCCCGCGAGTAGTGCGCATGCGCCAGTTCCCCCCACACTGCCCCAACCTGGTCTGTCACGGGCCCTACCCCGGCCCAGTCCGTTCCACCCGGCCAAAGCCTGCAAAAACTGGCCGCCCGGGGGTGCCCAGTCAGACCCGGGCCGAGCGGCCCCCCGAAAAAAGCGCTTTAACATAGGAGGCAGGGGCAGAGCTCCACCCAAACAGCGAAGAGATCCCGAGCCCGCCAGCCAATCAGCGGCAGGGAAAAAGAGGGCCCCAAAAAGAAAAGAAGCCCGCCCAAACAGCGTGAGGATCCCCAAAGGCCAAGAAGAAAAAGGGGAAACCAGACAGACCCCACAAAAGGGCCTGGCAAGCACTGTGCGCCTTGTTTTAGGGCCACTACGTGCCCCTGAGCAGCGGTCGGCAACCTGCGGCTCCGGAGCCGCATGGCCCCTTTTAAGAGGCCTTGTGGCTCCGCCACCTACAAAAAATTCCCCAAAATTTTCTTTTTTAAATAATAAGAAATAAATTACTGGCATAGATGCCCCAGACAATAGTAATGTGACCTAGGTCCCAGGTCTTTGGAAAATTGGGATAATTTTTTTTACTCATCAAAAACTTGCCGTAAAATTTCATTCAAATTTAAAATGCAGGGCCATCAGCAGCTTTTCTGCCCAAATTTGAAAAAAATTTGGCTCTTCTCGAATTTTGGTTGCGACCTCTGCCCCAGAGCCCTTCCGGTGGCCCCGAGAGTGAGGGGGGTGGGAAGGGTGGGCTGTGTGAGGAGGCGGGGGGGGGTGTGAGGAAGGGGTGAGAGGGGGAAATGCCGCTGGCGTGTGTGTGGGGGGGGTAAGGGAAGTGACAGGGGTTAAAACCTGTGTGTGCCTTTCCGTAGAACTTGATTACTAGAGTTTCAATCGACACCAGGGGATTACGAAAAAAAAACAAAAACAGTGTAGAAACAAAACAAAAAAACCCGGGGACGAAACAACTTGTGTACGAAACCCTGTAAACCCCTTTAGGGCGTGAAACTTGAGTTATTTTAAAGGGCAAAACCCGTGTTTGTACCGCGTCTATGTTGGTATCTCGGCGCCCCAATAGTAGTATAATAATAATAATAATAATAATAATAATTGTGTTCTCACCCAAAGGCATACAAGAAAAACAACAACATAATATATAGACGAGGGAATTAACTTAAGTACTAAAGCAAATCATTGATAATAGCTATATACCTCTATAGTAATAATAATATCACCCGGAGCATAGAGGCAAAAAAGCAACAACAACAAGACAAAGGCCCGTACCGAGAGTCATGACGGTAGGCGGTAGAACGACGAACGGCAGACCTTCGCTTACCATAAGACGGATAAAAAACCCTGTAATTTTGGAACGAAAAGCAGGGACGGGGTTGGCGGTCAAGGTTGGAGACACGGGTATCCCTGTGTACCCGGTTCACTCAACCTTCGATGAATTTTTATTGCATTCCTAATCTGGAGGGATTAAGAGATATGTTAAAAAATTTCTTGCCAATATGTATTTAAGTATAAATATAAGATTATTAGGTATTACATATGCGGCAATAAGTGATTTTACTGACAATAATGAAGGAGGTTCAGGATAGAGGGGTGGGTAGCGGCTTTAGCCGTCGCCATCATGAAGGTCGCTGCCAGAACCCGCCAGGACGGTTCTCTTACCGCATATGTTCACATGAGCGGTAGAGAAACTTACGTATACACGCCTCTACTGTTAATTTAACTTCATTAAATATATATTTCATCAACTTCATAGCCGATCGCAACGTTTCTGTTGATGTTTTTGATGAGTATAAGGGCAAATTCGCATTATACACTATTTTAGTCGTACGGCTGGCTACGCAGTTTGAAGCAACACTGTTACCAATACATTGCCGCAAGCGTGAAACCTCAACCAACCTCAACTGGCGACTCTCGGTAACAAATCGAAGGTTTCCCGTTCGTCGCTACCTCGCTGTTCGTCGCTATACCGCCTTCAACTCTCGGTTACGGGCCAAAGAGTTTAATCTGTAAGTGCTATATCAATAAGTATGGCGGTATTATAGACTTAAACAGATTGTATTTTGATGACGATACCCCTAACATTTTTCTGATTCAATCAAGGGGCTACTCGCGAGTTTTAATCAGATTTATGAAAAAAATTTGGTCCTATTTGATGTGTCTGTTCGGTAGGCATGTTATTGACATGACTGGTATTTCAACTTTGAGTGGGCTAACCTCAGCGAGAGTCTTTCCTGTGGCTATATGAAAAATCATTTTGGCCACTCGGGTATGTTAGCATCAAGAGTTCTTGAATAGAAAACTTGTAACTTGATTTGGGATCTGTCACCAGCGGAAGGCTTTTGTCGGACTGCATAGTCAATACAAACCCTTAGGTTGCTACTCATTTCGCATATAAATGTGATTGGTATGGAGCGGTCAAACTTGTTATACCGAAATACTCGAAACATATACGAAATATATAAAATTGAGTTGACGAGGAGGCACGCAGCGAAGCCTTATTGTGGCGCATATGTACAAACATATGGTATGAGTATACTGACTCGCCATGTCAGCTGTATTTTGTGTCTTACGGATTAACCTCAATACCGAAATATATAAACCATCCCAAATATACCATTTTGTATGGTATTTCTGGAGAACAAATATGGAGACAGAGTGGTAAACATGGACAAACTAAAAGGTATTTCTGAGTACTCAGGTTAACTTACCGAAATCATAAAAGTACCAAATTTGAGTATGTCGGTATGTATTAATGGGAATATTCGCAGAGTTGCGGCCCCAACCACCACGGGAATCTAGCTGCGCGCCATCAAATACAGGTTTTTCTTCATAAATAACATTTTGATGAGTATTTTAAAAAATAACCCAGAAAACACCTTGCATAACCTCAAATCTTTTAACAAATAGCCACAAAACTAACCAATAAGCTACCTACTCTAACATAACCTAAACCAAACCTTAACATATAACCTAAATCTAACCTAACCAAAACTAAACGTAACTTAACTCAGCAATTTTTATATAAAAATAAGTTATATTTTTGGTTTCCGGAAGTGAATAACTATTGCACAATATAATAAACCGAAAATAATAGAGAAAAAGTAAGCTGTGAGGTCTGTAAAGTCTGTGCTGACGGCGGTAGCGACCGCGCAGTTCTCGTCCATTATAATAAACCATGGCGATGAGACATGATGAAGCCTTTTGATGGCCACGTGACAGTTCAAATAAGTTTATTTACATTAATGATAGGATTTCCAGGGTCTTCCCATGATAATCAGAGTTTTCACTTTATAAAGTTACCATTCCCAATTAAGTTCCCTGCCGAGGAAGTGACTCATCTTAGGGAAGGACTGCACACAGAAATAAGTGAATGAAGTTGGGGAGGCACTTGTGTCACAGTGGAATCATAGCGGAGGATAAAGGGAAACATGGCCTAAGAAACAAGTACTTTATTCCAATTTAGTTTTGGCCCGTGGGCATCTTCAGAGGAATTTGGGTCACAGGCAAATCTGCTCTATGGGGATCCAGGAGATCCATTGCCTGTTACGGATAAAGCTGATTGGTCTGCGATCCTGCCGCCCATCGTACTCCCTGATTGGCGAGAAGTATTCAAGTGTTATGTCTTACACAAATAGGGATAACTATTCATTCATTCACTAACCTAACCTTGACATTTGTCACCTAACCTAACCTTACCTTACTAAGCATTGCAAGCTATTGATGGTATTTAATCTCTAAATGCAGAAACACGGGTAAAAGATGATTACATGTAAATATTGGGTCCTGTAATATCAAGATCAGTAATTGGAACTGTCGCCGAAAATATGAACATTGCCGGACGTGAAAAATTGGTTAAATTTGTACCTTCAACCAGTAATTGAGTATGAGGTCAAAATTACTCTTTTCCCATGTATTATGATGTGTTAAGACTGATGGTCACATTAAAAACTTCGGAAATGCCTTATTTTGCAGTTATCTCCCCCTTCATAACAAACCTGGGGACCCGTCGGGAACGGGGAAAATGGCAACTAGTAGTTTTGTACTGATAGTATATTATGTGGATGACGTAAGATGTATCCGGTAAACACTCTACGGAATAACATAGGCCCGGAAATATATAAAAATAAAATAACTGATAAAGTCTACGGGAATTACTTACCTATTCCTCGAAAAATCTCAACATTTAAACCAGTTTAATACAGTACATGGACATTGGTTATTTAACCTAACACAACTGGGGGGAGCGGGCGCCCGGACCCCCCCCCCCCCCCCCGCTAGTTCACTAACCTAACCTGGGCGTTGGTCGAGAAGTCTAACCTAAAGCAGAGAAAAAGGCGAGATAACTGCAATATGATGCATTTTCAACGATTTTGAGTGCGATCATCATTCTTAACGCATCAAAATACATAGGAAAAAGAGTACTTTCAACCTCTTACTTTATTGGTTAAAAGTACCAAATTACCAAAAATTGGAACACTCGCCTACGGTGGAAACTGTTCCAGTTATCGTGTTCACAATGTCTGTTTCTCCTTACGAACCTAACTCACTTCATTCACCTTATTTAAAGCCGTCATCACCCATAAAAAAGTCACTTGCATACAATTTCATTGTCGACTGAGAGGCAGGCAAAACACACAATAACATGGAGTTCTAATTTCGTGTCTTTGTGATATTCACGCCAGTATTTCCTAAGTGTACTTCATCTATGACACCCAACTCACTTCATTCAACTTATTTAAGCATCTCATCTTCCATAACTAGTCACATATGGAACAATTAAAATATCGAACAGGACCTCCAAGCCACAGATTAATAGCGTACAGATATTTCATGTTTCACTAATGTTTACCCGGGTATCTACATATGTGCTTCTCCTGCCACACCTAACACACTTCCTTCTATTTGTTTAATGTCTTAATCTTACACGGTACTTGCATTTCGAGGGAGATAATGTCCGTAGTAGGAGACTTGTAAAGATGCGGAGGAAGATGACATTTTATTCAAGGTGCACTTGAATATCGAAAACACCTCTGGAGCAACCTTGAATATGGACCATGTCAAGTCCGAAAACATGCTCCAAAGCGCGCGCGAGGACAGAATAAATTCAAGATGGACCAAGTTTTTTCAAAATTCTTGATGTAAAAACCTCGCGAGTAGCCCGCCTACTCGCGAGGTTTTTACATCAAGAATTTTGAAAAAACTTCCGCCTACTCGCGAGGTTTTTACATCAAGAATTTTGAAAAAACTTGGGGCCGTACTTTTAAAATCTTTCGCCAGGGCTGGCGAAAGCGTTCGCCAGGCGCTCAGTGATTTCTTACTTTTAAACGCCACGAGCGCTCCGCCAGGCGCTGCTCCGCCAGGGCTGGCGAAGGAGAAGTATTGGAATAGCCTGGCGAACGTGAGTTCTGGTGAGACGTCCCTCTCACCGGGCGATCAACATTTTTTGCATTCAGTTTATACTTTTTACAATACTACTAAGCATTTCATGAGATAGGAAACCTATTGCGACGGTAAATATGTGTATGGCAAGTTCTTTCATGGAAAATAAGTAATTTATATTATTTTCAAAACACCATCAAGGTTCCAACGCAGCTGACAGCACCAGACACCTCCACCCCCCCCCCACCCCCCCCGAGGTGAGTGTATTTGCCTTTTCGTCCAATATATATTGGTTTAGGGACCATATTGCACAATATAATGTATACATTGGATGTTTTGGTGATGGCATCTTTACATTGAGCTATATCAGAGTCCTCTCACCCTCATAAGAATTTCAGTGAGACGTGACTATGATATTGTGCTCCCGCCACTAAAATATTTTATTTCTGTTGTATATCAGATAGAATTGAATGAGTTATTTTGTACAATATCAGGTTATGTTTTGGTGATGGCGTCTTTACATTGAGCTATGTCAGAGGCCTCTGACCCTCATATATTACACGTGGGACGTGCTTATAATAGTGTGCTCCCGACACTGTAAATTAGTTTTATTTGGACTAATTTTACACTAGGACCAGAATTCTCTACACCTTTGGGAGTATGGTTTCTGTTTACCTTCATAGATTCTGAGAAACATTCTCTCAATGAGTTTCCGTCGCAAATCACTACTTTCGGAGATAAAAGATGCTTTTAGTAGGAAGGGGAGTGTATAGGAAGGGGTGCAGTCAGTTCGTTCACGAGTTGTTTCGTACACCAATAGATTAGTAGACCAAAAAGTTGTTTCGTAGTCTATATGATACCATAGTCGTTTCGTACACTCAGCTCAGAGTTGAACTTTACTACTAGAGTTACGAAACGACATCACGTATGTACGCAAAACTCAAAATCAGTGTACGAAACAACTAACAAAACCTGTGTACGAAAACTCCCTGTAACATATAGGAGATATGAAAATTAACTAACCTAAACCTACTGTTACAGGGAGTTTCGTACCCAGGTTTTGTTTGGTTGTTCGTACACTGATTTTGAGTTTTGCGTACATACGTGATGTCGTTTCGTAACTCTAGTAGTCAAGTTCAACTCTGAGCTGAGTGTACGAAAACGACTATGGTTTCATATAGACTACGAAAACAACTTTTGGTGTACGAATCTACTGGTGTACGAAATGACTTGTGAACGAATTGACTGCATCCCCTCCCATACACTCACTAACCTAACCCATGTTTAACCTAACTAAAGTCAAATCCTCATTAAAAAGTGTCCGCGGCAAGGGAAGAATAGAGGCGATGCAGGTCACAAGAGGAAGAAGAGGGAGGTGCACATAAAACACTTGTCTCTCTCCTCCCGAAAAATAGGATGTTATATTATCTCCAAAAGTAATGATTTGCGATGGAAGCTCATTGAGAGAAAGTTTCCTAGAATACAATAAGGTAAACAAACCATGCTCCCAATTGTGTAGGGAGTTCTGGTCCTAGTGTAAATATTATACCTTTATTTATTTGGTTAATCAGATGAAATTGAATGAGTTACAACTTTTGTTACAATTAGAAGGGTAAAATATGCAGTTTCAATCAATACTCACTATTGAACAATACCCTACTGATATAACTAGGGGCCTGTGGCCCCCCGGACCCCCCTTGCTAGTTCACTAACCTAACTAAATTTTCATTTATGCGCATTACTGTTTTTGAGGACGAAACTTTGTCATGAATAGTTTTAAAATATGTTTGAATTTATCTGATACTTATATTTGGGTGATTTATTTTCTTGATTAAAATCGCTTACAGTATATTTAAATGAATGTTAGATTATTATATGTTTCATATATTATTTTCCAGATTATGGACGCACTGCTAGATTTTGAAGATATAGAAGTGCTTGATCCAGCCAAAGCAGAATGGATCAGATTGCCAACAAACTGTGAAAGACAGAAAGACAGCCTAGATTTGTTCCTGAGCGAGACTGAGTTGGAATTAAAAGTTGGTTGGTAATAAAACATACTGAAAACATTTCCTAATGTTTAATATCACAAACCTATATATTGTTTTGTCTTTGTACTTGTTAAGTGGTGAATGAGATTAAATTATTAATATCACAATTGCCTTTGGAAGTATGATTGATTGTAGCATGTTAGGTTAAGTGGTGAACTATATTTAATGATTTATATCACTGCTGGAAGTATCTGATAGTGTGTAGCAGGTTAGGTTAAGTGGTGAACTATATTTAATGATTTATATCACTGCTGGAAGTATCTGATAGTGTGTAGCAGGTTAGGTTAAGTGGTGAACTATATTTAATGATTTATATCACTGCTGGAAGTATCTGATAGTGTGTAGCAGGTTAGGTTAAGTGGTGAACTATATTTAATGATTTATATCACTGCTGGAAGTATCTGATAGTGTGTAGCAGGTTAGGTTAAGTGGTGAACAATATTTAATTATTCATATAACTACTGGAAATATCTGATAGTGTGTAGCATGTTAAGTGGGGATGTTAGGTTAAATGATGAATGGTTTCTGTTTACATAAATAGATTCTGAGAAACATTATCTCAATGAGTTTCCGTCGCAAATCACTACTTTCAGAGATATAAGATGCTTTTAGTAGGAAGGAGAGTGTATAGGAGCGGGTGCAGTCAGTTCGTACACAAGTTGTTTCGTACACCAGTAGATTAGTACACCAAAAAGTTGTTTCATAGTCTATATGAAACCATAGTCGTTTCGTACACTCAGCTCAGAGTTGAACTAGAGTTACGAAACGACATCACGAATGTACGAAAAAAACTAAAAGTCAGTGTATGAAACAACTAACAAAACCTGGCTACGAAACAACTTTTGTACGAAACACCCTGTAACCTATAGGATAGGAAAATATTAATTCCCTACCTTTACTCACTAACCTAACCCTACCTTTAGACTCACTAACCTAACCCTACATTTTAACCTATCAACTAAGGCCAAATCCCCATTAAAAAGTGATGATCTTTAATATCGATACTGGAAGTATGATCGATTGCTGCATGTTAGGTTAAGCGGGGATAAATTATATTCAATAATACAATTACTGGAAGTATATGATCGACTGTTGCATTTTAGGTTAAGTGGTGATTGATCTTTAATAATATCATTACTGGAAGTATATGATATAACTATTCTTGCACGTTAGAAAAGTAGTGAGCGAGTTTAAATTATAAATATCAGAACTATCTTTGGTAAAATTTCGGAAGTGGGCATTCACTGATTTCGAGGTCGAAACTTAGTTTTCCTGAATAGTTTTGATGTGTTTTGAATGAATCTGGCACTCGTTTTTGTCGGAAATAAATGTTTGTTTACAGGTGTGGGGGTGCCCGCCCCGCAAACCTTAATTGCTCCGCTTCGCACTGCCATAATATTGATAATTTTCTTTTTTTCTTGATATCTGTTACTAAACCAAACCCCACCTCTAACCTAATCTAATTTAACCTAACTTAACAGTTTATGGCTGAAATAACGGTAGATTTTCGGTAGTACATGTAACACCATTATTATTCAATTGCACCATGGGAAATGGGGTTCAAAATATTCATAATGAATAATTCTACACGATGATGTTTGTTTGTTTGTTTGTTTGTTTAGAGGATAATTCCTCAGAGCCGTAGTGAACTACCGCTGCAGCAATTAGTGTTGGCCGAAGCCACCACCCCGGGAGGGGGGTCACAAACCCCCGGCTAACACCCGGTACCCATTCACTGCTGGGTGGACAGGGGCTCGGGTTTTAAGAAAGACCACCCATCTATCTTTGCTCCGCCCGGGGATCTAACCCGGGACTTCTCGGTTGTGAGCCGAGCGTGCTAACCACTATACTACGGAGTACCGTATGTAAATGTAGGACTTTTGGAAGCCCACTACCGAACTAATACCCTATCTTTGCACGAGTTAGGTGGTAAATAAGGTTAAATAGTTAATATCACAACTGCCTTAGGGAGCATATGACATATTATTGCTCGTTAGTTCAGTGATGAACGAACTTTAATTATTAATAACAGTACTGTCTGGAAAAGAGTAGCTACAAGAGCAATCACGGCATATAACTTGGTAGTTTTGTCATTTATGCCTTCAATATACTCCTTGATGAGGTCAATGAGCATCCCCTTATCCACAGTGGATATAGGAGTTGCCTTAAGAGAGCCAGCATCGTCACTCGTAGCAGTGGTGTCGACTGTAGATGTAAACAAACTTGAATTTCCCGCGATTTCAAGCGCCATTTCGCAGAGTCGAGCGAGAATAGGAGAAGGTTAGCGCTGGCGAACACTCACGTCCGCCAACCCTGGCGTTCGCCAGGGTTGGCGTAAGCCAGTGTTTAAAAGTAAGGATTTCCTGAGGCTGGCGTTCGCCTGGCGGAGCATCGGCAGGCGATCGCCAGCCCGGGCGGAAGGTGTAATAGTACGGCCCTATGTCCATCTTGAATTTATTCTGTCCTCGCGCGCGCTTTGGAGCATGTTTTCGGACTTGACATGGTCCATATTCAAGGTTGCTCCAGAGGTGTTTTCGATATTCAAGTGCACCTTGAATAAAATGTCGTCTTCCTCCGCATCTTTACAAGTCTCCCACTACGGACATTATCTCCCTCGAAATGCAAGTACCGTGTAAGATTAAGACATTAAACAAATAGAAGGAAGTGTGTTAGGTGTGGCAGGAGAAGCACATATGTAGATACCCGGGTAAACATTAGTGAAACATGAAATATCTGTACGCTATTAATCTGTGGCTTGGAGGTCCTGTTCGAATTTTAATTGTTCATATGTGACTTGTTATGGAAGATGAGATGCTTAAATAAGTTGAATGAAGTGAGTTAGGTGTCATAGATGAAGTACACTTAGGAAATAACTGGCGTGAATATCACAAAGACACGAAATTAGAGCTCCATGTTATTGTGTGTTTTGCCTGCCTCTCAGTCGACAAGAAATTGTATGCAAGTGACTTTTATGGGTGATACGGCTTAAATAAGGTGAATGAAGTGAGTTAGGTTCGTAAGGAGAAAACAGACATTGTGAAACACGATAAACTGGAACAGTTTCCACGTAGGCGAGTGTTCCAATTTTTGGTAATTTGGTACTTACAACCAATAAAGTAAGAGGTTGAAAGTACTCTTTTCCTATGTATTTTGATGCGTTAAGAATGATGATCGCACTCAAAATCGTTGAAAATGCATCATATTGCAGTTATCTCGCCTTTTTCTCTGCTTTAGGTTAGACTTCTCGACCAACGCCCAGGTTAGGTTAGTGAACTAGCGGGGGGTGGGGGGGGGGGGGGTCCGGGCGCCCGCTCCCCCAGTTGTGTTAGGTTAAATAACCAATGTCCATAAACTGTATTAAACGGGTTTAATGTTGAGATTTTTCGAGGAATAGGTAAGTAATTCCCGTAGACTTTATCAGTTATTTTATTTTTATATATTTCCGGGCTTATGTTATTCCGTAGAGTGTTTACCGGATACATCTTACGTCATCCACATAATATACTATAGATATAATATACTATAAATATATATACTGCAAAATAAGGCATTTCCGACGTTTTTAATGTGACCATCAATCTTAACACATCATAATACATGGGAAAAGAGTAATTTTGACCTCATATTCAATTACTGGTTGAAAGTACAAATTTAACCAATTTTTCACGTCCGGCAATGTTCATATTTTCGGCGACAGTTCCAATTACTGCTCTTGATATTCAATCAATCAATCAATCATTGGGGGCATACGCCGGGGGGCGCGTCGCCTCGCCCACCATACGACGCCACTCCCGGGGGTCACCACGCGCGAGTTCCCATGCAGGCTCCTTTCCCATACCAAGCAGCTCTCGACAAGAAACATCAACTTCCCCAGCCACGAGCCTTGTGGGCACCCCCTTGGCCTCCTCCACGCCGGATTGTCTCTTACAGATACAACCCGATGGGAAGGATCGGTTTCAGGGTAGCGTGCCACATGCCCATATAGCCGAAGTTGGCGCTGACGGACTATGCAGGTAATAGGCCTCGATTCAGTCTCACGGTGCAATCGCTGATTTGAAACGTAATCATCCCAGCGATACCCCATGCTTCTGCGAAGACACTTATTACCAAAGGCATCGATTCGTCTCTTCAAGTCACTATTTAGTGTCCATGTCTCACAACCATAGAGTAAGACAGGGATCACAAGCGACTTGAAGATCCGGATCTTTGTCCTCCTGCACAGGTACCGACAACGCCAAATACTCCCGCTGAGCGAGTCCATAACACCGTGGGGCTATGCCAATCCCCCGTAAGACTTCTTGACGTGACCCGCCGTCATTAGGACTGCGCTACCAAGGTATGTAAAACTTTCCAAGATCTCAATGTCCTCGCCACACGCATGAACAGACTGTACTGCTTCATCTAGTAAGTCTCCAAATACCTGGACCTTGGTCTTGAGCCAGGAGACCCCCAAGTCCCAAAGGCTTTGCCTCCTCGTGCAGCGCCTCGAGAGCCATCACAGGACCTCCAGCGATCAGCAAAGATTACTGCATCATCGGCAAAAACAAGATCAGTGATCTTGGTGTTGCCGATGGATGCTCCACAATCACTTTGATCTACAACCTTGTCCAATACCCAGTCCATACAAGCGTTGAAAAGNCATAGTGTCAAGCTAAATTTTTGGCTCTGGCCGCTCCACTACTTGGTGTGAGGGAGGGAGGGACAAAAAATCTTGTTTCAGTGGAGAAGTGTTCGTCACTGTTCAAGCCTTGTGATTGGTCGAAGTTGCCCAAACAGCGCTCAGACAGGCAGCGGGATTGGCTAGTAGGATTTTCGGACCACGCCCACGCCTTGGGCGTTGGAGGTGTAAGGCAGGGCAAAAGCGCCTGAAATATCGACTGTACATAGGCCTGAGCCGGTGCCTTAGCCGAGCCGTTACAAAAGCGCCTGAAGACGGGTAAGGCGCTCTTTTCGCCTTACCTCTAAGGCACTTCTCAGCATCTCCCCCCTGGTCGATGCCTACCCGAGTTTGTAAGGACGTCGCTGATTGGCTGATGCACCCAGGGTGGGTGGCGATGGTGGTGGTACCTTGCCTCGCCGCGACCCAACTCCCTTGCGTTGACTCAGAAAAATATTCATATTTCTTTGCTTTACTCACCTCTTACACAAGATAGGCCTATTTGGTTTGTATCAGTGAATCAGGCAGTGATTGTTCAACAATATCACGCTATTCATAACTCAATACGGTAAAAAATAAAGTCACAAGAGTAGGCGGCTTTTCAGGTTTTCAGTGCATTGAAATGTTGTACTCCTACCCGATATTACCAAACTACCAGATGATATTTAAGAACACTAAACATCGTGTTCATGATATATTGCTGCATATCATGAGCATAAAAAAATTACAGTAAGACTACACCAATATTAAGATAATTGAATGAAAGTAAAATAGTGTATAACATTTTGTCTTGCTTTTTATGCTTCAAGTCGCTGTAACTCCATCCGTTTTACTCGCATTACATTTTCAATCACTGTTTCAAAATCCCAACACTTTTCCGATTTCTTAGGTATGTAATACGTACCGATAAGGGAAAAAGAAGGTGGTCAAAATGTCTAAGAAATTAAAACTGCTGCAAACTGGCGCTGTGACGGGTGAGCAATTAATTAATTGTGAGCTTTCTACAGGAGAGATGAGTTCAGGGGTGCGTTCAGTAAGGCAATTCGTACGCTTCGAATTGCGATTTCGCAATTCGAATTGCGATTCGTTTTTCTCTCCCGCACACCAAATCGAGTAGTTGGTTTGCCGCTGGATTGCCAGTTCGCGCCACAATAAGGTATGTAAACAAAGGGCAAAAAGAGCCTTTCCTCTTCTCTCTCCTCTTTTTGCTTCCTTAATATTTCATGTCCTGCTGCTATAACTTTTGCTGCATCAAATACAGGGTCATCAACAAGTTATTCTGCGAGAATAAGAATAGCTACAGCGATAAATTTCGACAGCTGCTATCTTGGTAGCAAAATGTGTTGTGAATCGTTCAGTAGGGAAGAGACGAAACATGTTGCGCGGGGGAACCCTACTGAACGCAGCCCTGGGGAGAGCTATCAGAAGCTCACCCGTCACGGCGCCAGTTTGCAGCAGTTTTACTTTCTTACAAATTTTGACCACCTTCTTTTTTCCTTATGTAACTCGAGAAAATGGGTTAATCCTGTGAATCACGATTGACGAAAAGTTAACAATGCGTGGGGAGAGTAAAGTAATATATATATAGCCAGTTATTAAATGATAACCATTTTTCTTTACTCCTCAGTCCCAATTCATTTGAATATAGGTTTCCTGCCATATGTTTATGGTCTCGTAGTCACTGGTGACGTCACGGGAAGAAGGTAAGAGAGAAGGTAGACAGCACTCTCTATCTCTTTCAACCCGACACCCGAGTGGAACGGTCGTGTGGAGGGAGTGTTTCCCCTGCAACCCTCAAGAAGGTATGTGAGTGACGGTGTACTTATAAGGATGTCTAGTGCATTGATTAGTTCATGACAGATTTGTAACTTATGATATGTTATCAGGGTCTGGTGCCTGGAACAGTGAGCTGATACCCTGAATTGACGCACGTGTGTGATGGCGGCGATACTTGTGTGCTGCTGAGCTGAGCGGAGTTGGTGACCAGCTTGGACACCAGTATATAGAGCTAAGGCCCTATTGTAGCTCCTTTATTTATTTATGTAGATAGGTATAGTACCTAATAACTGAGTATAGGAACTTTTGTGTCTGTGTTAAGCCCGGATGAGAAGTTAGTCGTTTCGGGTATTATTATTTCGAGTGAGGTTTCGGTGAAACCATTGGAGCTGTGATGTGATTACTGATCGTGATGATTATAAAGAAACCCTGTTAACGAGTCGTTCATTAAGTCCCAGTTATCCTCATCTATTCTCTAAATCTTTAGATTTCTTTTTTTTCCACTTATTGTGGGTGGTGGCAGCGTAATCGCCAGGTTGGAGCCCTTCAAATTAACATGTAGCCAAAAGGGGGGCACTACACTTATCGGTACGTATTACATACCTAAGAAATCGGAAAAGTGTTGGGATTTTGAAACAGTGATTGAAAATGTAATGCGAGTAAAACGGATGGAGTTACAGCGACTTGAAGCATAAAAAGCAAGACAAAATGTTTATACACTATTTTACTTTCATTCAATTATCTTAATATTGGTGTAGTCTTACTGTATTTTTTTTATGCTCATGATATGCAGCAATACATCATGAACACGATGGTATGCTCAGTGTTCCTAAATATCATCTGGTAGCTTGGTAATATCGGGTAGGAGTACAACATTTCAATGCACTGAAAACCTGAAAAGCCGCCTACTCTTGTGATACTCAGTCAATGACTTTATTCTTTACCGTATTGAGTGATGAATAGCGTGTTATTGTTGAATAATCACTGCCTGATTCACTGATACAAAAAAAATAGGCCTATCTTGTGTAAGAGTTGAGTAAAGCAAAGAAATATGAATATTTTTCTGAGTCGAACGCAAGGGAGTTGGGTCGCGGCGAGGCAAGGGCCCTTGACGACGAGTCATGACGGTAGGCGGTAGAACGACGAGCGGCAGACCTTCGCTTACCATAATAGGGATAAAATACCCTGTAATTTTGGAACGAAGAGCAGGGACGAGGTTGGCGGTCACGGTTGGAGACACGGGTATCCCTGTGTCTTCACGCAACCTTCTATGAATTTTTATTACATTCCTACTGGAGGGATTAAGAGATATGTTAAAAAAAATTCTTGCCAATATGTATTTAAGTATAAGTATAATTATTAGGTTTTACATATGGCGGCAATAAGTGATTTTAGTGATATAATGAAGGATGTTCAGGTTAGGGGGGTGGTAGTGCTTGAGCCGTCGCCTATCATGAAGGTCGCTGCCAGAACCCGCCAGGACGGTTCTCTTTCCGCATATGTTCACATGAGCGGTAGAGAAACTTACGTATACACGCCTCTACTGTTAATTAACTTCATTAAATATATTATTCATCAACTTCATAGCCGATCGCAACGTTTCTGTTGATGTTTTTTGATGAGTATAAGGGCAAATTCGCATTATACACTATTTTAGTCGTACTGCTGGCTCCGCAGTTTGAAGCAAACATTTTGCCAATACACTGCCGCGTGAAAACCTCAACCAACCCTCCCTTTCTGTTCACTCTCGGTAACGATTTGAAGGTTCTACCGCGACCTTACCTTCGTCGGTACGTCGTCATTCGTCGCTCTACCGCCTCGACTCTCGGTACGGGCCAAGGTACCACCACCATCGCCACCCACCCCGGGTGCATCAGCCATCAGCGACGTCCCTTACAAACTCGGGTAGCATCGAGCAGCTCCCAGCCCAGGAATCGAGCTAAGTTAATAGACCTATAGTATGGTTTAGCTGCATCCTCTGGGAGTTTCCCAGCAACAGGGACAGTGTACCAGATCAGATAGTATTTCAATATTATATGAGCCTATTTCTTTGGAAATAACATCCTACTGAAGCCTCATCATTTCTTAAATAGAGAGTTGGGAAACATGCGGCCGTGCTGCCGGGGCCCGATGCGGCGGGCGATAACTCAACGCGTGACGTCACGGCTTTTTAAGAGAAGAACGTTCGGGCGCGCACCACTTGAAATCGCGCCACCCGTGCCCCTACTTGTTAGTAGTCTATATGTACTTTGGTTCTGAGTGTCCTCCCGCCGTCGTCGTCGTCCGAAAAAAAAACGAGTAGCGAAATTTGAAACCGTATATACTTGCAGATACAAAGCATAAAACAACACTGAGACAGGGTAGATTATACAGTCATGATATAAATTACTGTGTATCATCTTCAGTGGCACATAAAAATCAGTAGTGATGCTATAATTCATAATATATGGCGCCTGGCGACATCAGTGCAAGTGGCGACTAAATTATCTACGGTAGAGTATTACAGATACTTTATACAGAGAAATATAGCAATATATTTAATTGGATTTCAATGAAACACTGAAAAAGAAAAAAAAATATGGCCGAAATATAAAATGTATAAATAAATGGAAGAACTGTGGACGAAGCATTGCGTTTTGGAGTAGGGTTCCGTTACCAAGGCTTGACGACAGACATCATGAGACATGTAAACAACTAAACATTGACAATTTGACAACTGAATAGGTAAGGGCGAATATCTTCGAATTCGACATCACTGCCCTTCAACAACAACAACAACAACAACAACCGAATAGGTTCAAATAGATCTTTAGTGTTTCCCAAGGATCCTTGCAGCCCTAAAACAACAACAAATAGATCTTTACAGCCCTTTACCAACACCAAGAACCAAAAACAACCGCCAGAAAGATTGGTAGTCCTGAGGAAGACCAAGTCAGTTGTCACGCCTGGGATCACTTCACACGGCTACACCAGGACGAATATAATCGAATATATCTTCACAGCCCTTTTCCAACACCATAAACCAAAAAGATTGGAAGTCAAGTATGAAAATCTTATTGTAACTTCACATCGTATTAAAAAAAACTCAAAATGGTAAGTTCCTACCTCAAATTGTCGGTAGTAGGTAGGTAGGTATGTAGGTAGTATTAGGTAACAGGAACTACCACGTGTAGGCCTCACGGCCTTTTGTAGCATCCTTATTTTCTTATGTCCTTATTCTTATGTTGTCGGGTAAATCAAGGCCTGCCAAGAAAGTATGAAAGTATTCTTGTGTGTAACACCGGGGAGGTGGAGAAGAAGGAGAGGTTAAAATTCGTGTTATAGCCCCTGCTTTATCTCGATTATTCTCGAAGGAGAAGGCAAACAAATAGGAAGAGGAGTTGGAGAAGACTAAGATTAGTTTTGAAATTTTTTTAGGGTATTTTTCCAGAAGGCAAAATAGTAAATTTCTAGCGTTTGGCCATACTCTCCCCCTTCCGCCCAAGAAACTTGGGGACCTGTGGAATGCGGGATTGCGGGGTTTTCGGGTGGGGAACAAATAATGCGTAGGAAACATGTATTTTGGAGTTGTGTAGGGGATCAAAATTTTCTAGATCTAGGGTAATTCCCGAGATCTAGGGGAATTTACCTAACCTCCTATCGGGGCAGCTCCGTCCCCACCCGACCCCCCCCACCGATAATGTAACCTAACTCCTACCTAATCAAATTTAACCTAACCTAGCGGGGGAATCCCCCCCTCCCCGTAACCTGACAAAATATTACCTTACCTCCAACGAAGGGATGGGGGGGTTCTCGACCACTCCGGTCATCATTCTGTGAGAATCGTCAGGTTCACACATCTATGGACTTAGAAGAAACCAATCCATTTTCCTAGATCTAGGTGAATTTTTACAACACCCTTAACCCTCAAAAAATATGTGGTTGCGATGCATATTTTGTACCTAAAGCCAAATATCCCGCATTACCCCAGGTCCTCAAGTTTGTTTTGGGGGAGAGGGAAGAGTAGGGGTAAACACTAGAATAATACCGGCAAAACAGCATAAGAACTGCCTTCCAATTTATCTGAATGACATTACAACTGCAATATTGTACACTTATTGTACTTCATATCTGCAAAGGTTCTAGTGTGTTGTCAGGCCGTTTAAAGTACACTGTCTCTACAAAGTTTGAGATGCCTGCAAAATTCGGTATTATTTCCAGATGGACCGTAGATGGACAGAAAATCCGTAAAACCCTCGTCGCCAAATGTAGTAGGTGGCGGTTTGAATGGAAACTCGAGGAGGTGGCCCCTTAGTTTAATGTGTAAGCCATTACACATTACATGTCCCCCTTTCTCACTGCTCCAACAAAGCATACTACTTTAAAATCAAGGAAATTCCGAAACCTCTTTCGAAACTAATAAAATCCCAAACCACACAGTGAACCTTAATTCCCCAATACAAATATGAATCCCAAACCACACAGTGAACCTTAATTCCCCGATAAAAGACATGAATCCCAAACCACACAGTGAACCTTAATTCCCCGATACAAAAAACGGCCTTCATAATCAGTGGAGTTATCTGAGGCCGAATCCAAGACAATCAGACAGTTTTGCTGACCTCGCACTATCACTGTCTGAAACGGTCATACTGCTGATCAAACGGTGCTGCAGATTGGCCTTGTGGAGGTCAAACAACAGCCACATTTACTCCATGTCAACGTCACTTGCGCGCTGATCGACACACACGTCAACTATCGGCAGTGTAGGCGGTCATGTGGTTGTTGAGCTCACGGTAGTCGAGCACGGGCCGCACCTTACCACCGTTGTTTTGATGAACTGCCATGAGCGTTACGAGCCCTCGCGTCACCCCGCGCTGCTTTTTTTAGTCAGGTTCGCCGTGTACCTGAAATGTGACCCCCATGGGAATTGCGTCCAAAAGGGGTTTTTTATTGTTTAAATGGCATCTATAGGGTTTTAGTAGACAGAAAAACTTGGGTGGAAATTTACTTTTTGGGAATTTTGGTTTTTGTGGGGCTTAAAGGGGGGTCCCGGGTCATTTCGTAGTTTATCACCCGAAAGAAAGCGCTAATTATTGATATAACTATTTTATCTCTTAAATATTAATAGGAAAATTATGAAAAAAATCAGGTGTTTTCCTCATATCATCATTCATTTATGTACCAAATTTTTAGTTGATACTGGAATAATTATTGTGTATTAACAAATATGTATTTGTACATGCAGATCGGTGAACCAAGATATCCCCCCGTCTCTGAACTAGGCCACGTTTTTGTCAATATCAGGAACAATAGCCCAGGGGTTCGCTACAAATGTGGATAAAATGAAACGTGGCCTTGAAGAACATTGCGAACTAACCCTTTCGCCACGACATGCAGTTGGTGAACATTGGGTCGATGATGGCTGTCCCCAAAAAAGTGCAAAAAGCGATATCCTGGACAGAGACTTGAAAGGGACGAATCGATATGAACAGTTTGTGGCTGACAGACTTGTAGATGCTTCTCCCGTTTCAATATGGGACAGAATTGAGAAGATGAAGCTGAAGACACACAGCACTTGTGTGAAGAAGACAAGCTATGGAGTTGGAAACAAAGTTGTGAAGCTTCGTGAAGATGGCCATTTCTAGCTCGTTCCTAGTAATTCACAGTCGCGACCAGAACTAGTAGACAAATTGGGAGACACAATCGGAAACTTGGAAAATGGCGGTCACACCTCGTTCCCTCTTTGCAACAGATAGGACACTGCTGATCCGAGTGAAAAGAGCTCGTTCATAAAGGGAAAATCGAGTCATATACCCCACCAGTAACTGTATCAGACTACACTACACCACGCATCCAAGAGGTCCCAACTTAAATCGTTGTTCTCCCCAAACGATGAGGGAATGGAGGGTACCACAGAGGGCGTCGAAGAACATCCAAAATCCATCGAGGATTATGTCGGTCTGCATCCAACAAGTAACTCTGTTGACGATGACGAGTTGGGTTGATGGAATCCAGGTTCGCCAGAGAAACGGTCTCATCATTGATGGACAAGCGGTCGTCAGGGTATGAAGAAGTTTTCCAGGGATGCACACAATTAATGACCTGGCTGATGCATTTGCAAGAGAATCGACAACATGATGAATGGTACAGTGAAGGACGAATCATCTCGACCGCTATAAACGGATCCTATGAAAGAAAAAACACTTTCCCAAGCGAGCGGGCTCAGCCCCAACCAGTGAAGTTCATAATACAAGACGCGATAAACATACGCAATGTTCCTATGAAGCTTCTGCTATCCATGTAGACACCAAGTCCCAGCTCACAGAATTTCTTGGGAAACGATTGCTGAAGCATTTCTCTGGGAGTAACAAAGGGCTTGTTGTTGTGTATGTGTCATCAGCATACACCAATGCAAACAACATCATCAGTCAGAATATGTCCACTCACAATCACGAGGAAGCTGACACACAGATCCCGCTTCATGTCATCGATGCAGCAAGACAAGGAACGTCAACGCGAGACATGTATGTGTGGTCCCCAACACAGATGCGTTCTTGTTTTGATAGATCTTTTTGGGCCAACCCCACCATCCAGGACAATTGAAGATGTTAACTGGCAAGCGAAGTTCTTCCGGACAATTGACATCAAAGAGAGGTGCACTGCGATTGGAACGGAAAAGCCAAAGGCTTTGATAGGACTGCACAACTTCACTGGCGCAGATTGGGGTGGAAAGTTCTTCAGTATATCGAAGAAAGCGTGGATAACCAAGTTCCTGCAACTACCTTCGAGCAGCAAGATTATCAAGACTTTCCAGATTTTTGGGATGTTCGGGACAGTTTTCCCTGAAGATGATGTTGTCAATGTCGGGGACGTCGTCAGCAGTGTATACTCCAGCAAAAGTTTGTGCGTCACATTGCAGCTCTTCGATGGGAGCTGTTCAAGGTCAAGAACTTGGAGGGTGAAAAGCTTCCACCGACGCGAAGCACTCTGAAACCTCACATACAACGTGCCAACCTGATGTCTAAAAGAGACAAAACCTACCAAGATCCAAGGCCAAAGAACCTGCTCCCAGAGGGCAATGGATGGAAACTAAATGACGACAAAAACCTTATACCAGTACAATGTCTCGAAAAGCCAGCACCACGTGCAGTACTTGAACTAATTAGGTGTGGATGCAAAGGTGCGTGCAAAATGAAAGTGAACTGTTCATGCCATAAAAATCGCCTGCCATGCACAGCATCATGCAAATGCACCGACTGTGAAAACGTGAAAGACTACAGTATTTGTGACGAAGATGACATGTAGCCAATCAGTTTACCCAAAATGTATTAAGAACAGCAAATGACCCCTAAGATTAATTTCAGATTTTACATTCATTTTAGTCTTTTGTTAGTATTCATCTAGATGTTGAGTGGAGTAATTACTGGTGGAAAAAGGGTGGTATGAATGTGTGATGATTACAGAAAAGTATATTTTTATTTCCTTTATTTTTATCAGTGCTATGAAGTCATGTCATGAATATTACATGTTTTATCATACATTTGTCGTTTTTTTCTTATATATATAAACATACACAATCATATCGTGTAAATATCATAATATATGCCTAAATAATGTAGCAAAAGATAAACAATTCCTGACACTAACTGGTGCTGAGGTTGTTAAAATCTTCCAGTCACGGATGACTTATTTCTACATTGGATACTTATCTGGGAAGAACATACTTCATTAGGTACCAGAGGGAGACGTGCCTCGTGCTACTACTAAAGGAGTGGTCTCTAGTAAGTCACCAAGGAATGGAGAATGGCAGGTGGTTGAGCACGGTGGAGCACGCTCAAAGGAGAAAAAGGTAAACAATGACCATGTTGTGTACACGAACGCATTTCAGGTACTCTCGGGGCTGCAAGAGGAAGATACGGAGGTAAGGACGGTAGACGATACATCATCACCCGAAGGTAAAATCTTGGTTGTTGGTGACAGTCAGGTTAGCCATCTCGACAGCAGGTTCTGCGACAGGGAAGGGATGCGCATGAAGTCGGTGAGTTACCCATGGAAGGGGATAGGTTATGTTAGTGACAAGATAGTTGAGTGCATGGCGGATCAAGGGAAAAAGCCCATCGTCTGCCTGAGTGCTGGGGGAAATGATGTTGAGTGTGTAAGAAGTGAGGAATTGCTACGGCGGTTCAAGGAAGCTGTAGGTAAAGTTAGGGACAGGGGTGGGTTCCCTGTGGTGTGTGGTGTCCTTCCAAGACGCTTTGTTGACGACTTGTGGTAAACCAGGCTATTGCATTGAATTGCCGGCTGGCACTTCATTGCAAAGCCAATGGTTGGGCCTTTGTAGACAGCTGGACCTCTTTTTCGGGCATAACCATCCTACCGCAGGGACGGGGTGCATTTCGAGGAAAGGAGTTCAGATCTTGTCTGAATCCTGAAAGGGGGGGTAGGTGCACTGCAGGCTTTTTTTTGATAGAGAACCAGGGAGGAGACACTGGGGTCGGGGTAAGGGAAACTTGCGACACTAGAGGAGGTTTCAGAAGGCAGGGAACTAAAGTGATTCGTAAGAAGAGAGAGAGGAGGGGTTTAGTTAAAGATAAAAGGGGAAAATGGACAAAAATAAAAGGAGTTGCTTGATGGTCTATTATACAAAAATGTAGGAGTATTTTAAGCAAGATAGATTTCCTGAGAGGAATAAATAGTGTAGAGGATTTTGATATAATAGCATTACAGAACATGGTTGGATATGTCAGGAAAAGTATTTGACCGGAAATCGAGATAGCTGGGTATAAGTATTTTTACAAGGACAGAGTTGGCAGGAGAGGTGAAGGAGTTGCGCTTTATGGAAGAGATGCATTGCAGTGTTGTGTCAATAATATTATAAAAACAGATGACAGCATAGAGTCTATATGGGTAGAGGTTACGGAAGGAACTGAGAAAAAAGGTTTGGGTGTAGTGTATAGGCCTCCCCCAAACTTATGTAAAGAGGATTCAGCTCCATATGGGAAGAAATAAACAAGGCCTTGCAGAAATCGACTATGCGTGGTGGGAGATTTTAATCTAGGAATATAGACTGGGATTTAATCATAGGTGACAGCGGGCGCAGATGAATTGTAAATATAATCCAGGATAACTTCCTAAGTCAAGCAATCAAGGAGCCTACTAGAGGAGATAATATTCTAGATCTATTGCTGACAAATAGAGACGATTTAGTTACAGATGTGGAGGTCGGGGGAAAGTTAGATAATAGCGACCATTATGAGATCAGATTTAGCTTAAAATGGGAAGTTGGAAAATTAATGCGCAATAAACATAGAATACCTAATTTCAGAAAGACCAATTATGCAGGATTAAGAAGGCACCTGGAGGTGTGGGATGGATAAGAGGTGTGGGATGGAGGGGAAGAAATTTTCCCAGGGTACGGATAGGGCGATGACAGCTGGAAAGACCAATCATGAAGGATTAGGAAGTCACCTGGAGGTAATTAGAGCGGTTAGACATGGAAGTGAGGTCGGGGCTGAGGATGTAATTGGAGCGGTTAGACATGGAAGTGAGGTCGGGGCTGAGGAGGTAATTAGAGCGGTTAGACATGGAAGTGAGGTCGGGGCTGAAGAGGATTATACCTTATTTGTAAGGAATATAATTGACAGACAGAAAAGAAATATTCCTTATAGGGAAACAATGTCCAGAAAGAGTGAACCAAAATGGATGACCACTAATTTAAAACACAACATTGGAGTAAAAAGAAACAGTTATTTAGGGTTCAAGGCAGGATTGATAAGCAAAGAACAGTATAACGTGATGGCAAGGACGGTGAAGAAATTAACTCGAGTTGCTAAGAACAATTATGAGATTAAAGTAGCAGGACAGGCGAAAAATGACCCAAAGGGGTTTTATCAGGTATATAAAACCAGACAAGGAATTAGTGGGGCCGTTAAGGGTCCGAGAGGGTGAGGTCTTAAATACGGATGAGGATTGTGTAAAAAGTCTAAATGATTATTTCTTAGTGTTTTTTACAGAGGAGGGTACACAGACGATACCTGATAGTGAACAGATGTTCAAAGGAAGCGATGAGGAGAAACTCAAAGATATGGTGATAACTAGGGAAATGGTGGAAGAGGGTATAGATAAAATGAAGAATTTTAAATCGCCAGGACCAGATGAAGTGTATCCCAGGGTATTAAAGGAATGCAAGGAGGTTGTTAGTGAGTCGTTAGTGCACATTTTTAGGAAATCGGTTGAGATAGGCGATGTGCCATTATTGTGGAGGAAAGGAAATTATTTATGATATAATATATCTGGACTTTAGTAAGGCATCCGACAAAGTACCACACGAGCGACTCTTAAATAAGGTTAAGGCTCATGGAATAGATGGGAAGGTTCTTCATTGTATCAGAGCTTGGCTAAGTAATAGGCAACAAAGGGTTACAATTAATGGTTCTAAATCTGAATGGGGACTGGTGACAAGTGGAGTTCCACAAGGGTCTGTTTGGGTCCATTACTATTTTGATTTACATCAACGACTTGGATAGTGGGTTAGCAGTGATATCAGCCAAATTTACTTATGATACTAAGGTAGGTAGGATTATTGGATCACAGTCTGATGTTAAACATATTGGGAGGGAGACTAGATAAACTTAACGAGTGGGCAGTCAGATTGCAGATGGAATTTAATATTGATAAGTGCAGCGTTAGAAAGTTGGTAGAAAAAACCCGGTATGATACACCATAAGCAATGTACGCTGATAAAATGATCAGAGGTGAAAAAGGTCTTGGAGTGGGTGAGCCCAGACCTCCGACCTAGGAAACAATGTATTGAGGTCAGAAATAGAGCTAATAGAGTATTAAGCCCGGTTCCCACCTTCCCGCTTGTACGGCCGTCGTACAACAACAAAGACGTCACAATGACGTCACAACAAAGTCTACCGCACCACCGTGCCGCTGTACGGCCGCCGTACAAAGTTAAATTCAAGTCATCTCTCCCGCTCGGCGGTGTCTGCTCGAGCGGAGTTGCCAACTGTGCCCAGTTACCACAAATACCACTCAAGCGGTGATGATGGTGACGTCATTGTTGTTGTATGGCGGCCGTACAAGCGGGAAGGTGGGAACCGGGCTTTAGGATTCATTACCAGAAGTGTTAAAAGTAGAAGTGCGGAAGTTATTCTAAAGCTTTATCTGGCTCTAGTCAGGCCTCACCTAGACTATGCGGTTCAGTTTTGGTCTCCATGTTACAGGATGGATATAGCCTTGTTAGAAACAGTGCAGAGAAGGATGACCAAAATGATACAAGGGATGCGTAACTTTAGTTATGAGAAGAGATTGAAGTTATTAAAATTACACTCACTCGAGAGACGCAGAAGTTATCTGAGGCGATCTGATAGAAGTTTTTAAGTGGATAAAGGGATTTAATAAAGGAGAGGTAGGAAAAGTTCTTACGGCTTTTAACCAGGGTAGAACAAGAAGTAACGGATTCAAGCTGGAAAAGCGTAGATTTAGAAAGGAAATAGGGAAAAACTGGTTCACAAATAGGGTGGTGAATGAGTGGATGGGCTCAGTAGACAGGGAGTTAGTGCGGAGTCATTATGGAGCTTTAAAGAGGGGCTGGATAGGTTCATGGATGGGGATGAAAGGTGGATGTAGGTAGTGTTAGGTGACAGGAACTACCACGTGTAGGCCTCGCGGCCTCTTGTAGCTTCCTTATTTTCTTATATATGTTCATAAAATAGTGCTACGTTACTATCATCGATTAGGCCTAGCATTCATTTATTGTACATATATTTTGTTAGAATTGTTTTATAGTAGGAGACAATCAAAGGTGCTGAAATGGACAAAATCTTAACCTAGTTCAGAGACGGCGGATATCTTGGTTCACCGACTCTGCATGTACAAATAACACATTTGTTAATACATCAATAATTATTCCAGATATCAACTAAATATTTGGTACATAAATGAGTGATGATATGAGGAAGACACCTGGTTTTTTTCATAATTTTCTTATTAATATTTTAAGAGATAAAAATAGTTTATCAATTACCCTTTTCTTTTTGGGTGAAACTACGAAATACGGTCCCCCCCAAAAAGCCCCCACAAAAACCCAAATTCCCAAAAGTAAAATTGCCCCCCAATTTTTTCGTCTCTAAGATCTATAATTGCCTTTAAAAACAATAAAACCCCTTTTGGCAGAAATTTTCCCCGGGATCACTTTTTCGGGGTCCCGGGCAAACCTGACTAAAAACTGCCCCAATGCACAACGCCACCAGGGGCGGAAATTGCGACAAAGGGCGAAACAGGAAAAGGTAGCCAAAGACACGCGGCCAGACAAAGCGACACCCAACAGACAGCTGGGGCATCAGGGTCGTAGGCAAACGGGCATCAGGGGCAAGGGCACGGAACAAAGACGCTGACGAAGACGCAGCAGGAGAAAAGCCCAAGACAAGGGGCCCCGGAAACCGAGGGAGGGCGGCATGAAAAGGCAGCAATGACGCTGAAACTCACATACAAGGAAGACATAATCCAAAAGGGGCGCCGGGCAGCCCAAAGGAAAGGACAACAGCGAAGCACGCAAACCACGTGGAGTTCCCCCAAACCAGGGGGTCACACGAAAAGGGGTTAAATCACCAGGCTCGTCACCCCAAAAGTAAGAAGATTTGGGGGGGTTTTTGAAGGCTGCAGGGAATGTGAAAAAAGGGGGGGAGCCCAGGGGAGGCAGTGGTACTAGGTCAGGTTTAAAAAAGAGGGGAACTCTTCATAGGCCCCATGTTAAACGCTACTGCGCGCCATCTTGCTACCGGGCCTCTTTGTTCCCCAAGACCCGGGGAAGTTCTCAAGGCAGACCCGCAGTATATTTGTTATACGTATAAAAGGGAAAATTTTTACTTCGAAAAGTTTGTTTTTATAAATTTTCACATAAAAAACCCGTAAAAAACATTAAAAAGGGCATTTTGAGACTGAAGAAATATGATGAACTTAAAATTCACTTAAAACTCGTCCCTCATTAAAAAATTTGGGGACGTTAAAGATGGCAGAATTAAAAGAAGAGAATTTTTTTATTTCCTTCTTTTTTAGTTTTTGATACACAGTAAACCCGCATAAATTTGCGTTTTAAAACCCCTTTTAAAGGGA
>JACEEZ010019569.1:0-14159 GCA_016584305.1 Chionoecetes opilio | reverse complement strand
TGGTCTACAGCAATATCGTAGTGACTGACTTCTTATACCGATGAGCACTGATATCACAGCATACAACCAAAGCACATGCTCTCAATTCCCCTCTGTGTATGTACCTCTGCATTGAGAGTGATGATTTTCAATATTTGTTGTCGCACAGAGAATTTACATATGGCTGCTAAGGAAACTGTCAGAGACGTTTTTTTTTCTTTTTACATTTATTAATTTACAAGATTTCAATCTCATAAACTTGAAAAAATCGTCATGACATTGCTTACTTGTCAGATGCAGTTACAAAATTCAAACAAAGCCATTTTGAATGCAAGGAAATTAATTACTTTACCTAAGTCAAATCAGCTCTCTCTACGATAGTGTCCAATTTATAGCTATACAAACTACGTTGCCCGTTGATGATTTTCCATCTTCAAGCATCTCGGTATGGAGACAAGCACTCCATACGATGATCTTACAAGTTGACTTAAATTTGTTTCACACGTGATATTGAATTGTAACATGTTGAAATAACATATATTAATATATATATAATATTATAATATTATATATATAATTATTATATATATGAAGTATATATATATTATACTTTTATATATATATATATAAGTAATATATAATATTATAACTATAAACTTAATATATTCATTATATATATTTATATATATATTATATAATATTAGATATATATATATAATATATATAACTATAATATATAATATTATATTATAATATATATATAATATATAAATATATATATTATAATTATATAAATATATATATATATAATTATAATATATATATATATATATATATATATATATATATATATATAATATAATATAATATATATATATATATATACTATTATATTTGTTTTTGTTTGTTTTCCTCAGAATACCAGACTGGGTGATCAATCCAATGATAGATATCAACAATGATGAGACATTAATGGTGAGACAAGAATAACATGTCTCACTCAAGGTGATATTGAGTTGAGTCAAATTATATTTTTTGTAATAATAAAACAATAATACATTTTTTTGACCCATACCATGCAATGTGGAACAAAGTCAAGATGTACGCCTTTCAACATCGTATTTCGTGGATAGAGTTTTCAATCCAGTAACTTAACTTCTTTCATAACAAAGAAACAGACTGAAAAAGGCTGAACGTGGGGGATCCAAGACTTCTTTGTGCCCTCCATTCTGACATTGAAAAAATGTGTGGCCTAGAACTAAATGTATCCTGTCACAATAATGTTGTTACAGATGAGACAAATTTACCCTTTCATATCGAAATAATGTTTTCTTAACATCATGAAAGATTGGCTAGAAGCAACACAAATAATAAAAAGCCAGCTAAGAGCCTGTCCTTATAAAGAAAAAAGTAGACTTTAAAAATGAAGGTGGGTCTATTTAGTTCATGGGGTCTTGACACTCCTCTCCTGAAAGAAAATCGTAGAAAGGTGGAAAAATTGAAACAGAAAGAGATTTCCAGAGTGTACTTACTAGTGAAAAAGATGAAAAATTGAAGATACTGATTAAATCTTGCATTAGTAAAATGGACATAATAGGGCTGCGAATAAAAATAAAGTATTGTGCAGCAAGGCATGCTGTTAGCAACTTAGAAAAGAGCAAAGAACATAAAAACAACAGTAAAAAATATCAAGAGAAGCAACATTACGGCGGTGATTTAAAGATTGAAGAAAGTCAGTTAGAGGAGGGAGTTAATGAGACGAAAAGCTTGTGACTCAAACAAGTAACCAACCAAATTGAGAAATGCAAAATATAAAGAAATAGATTCAAAAGCTTTAGAAAGGCAGGACGTCAAAAGTATAAGACAGTAGTTTTGAAGGATTAGAACGGTCACCGTCCTTAATTTAATAAGAGGTTGTATCTAAGCAAATTCCAGAAAGAAAGAAAGGTGGAAATACTTAAACAAAGATGAACAAATTTGACGGGCAGGGTACATGCACATAAGCACAGTTTTTGAGAACTATAGGTGGGATTCCATCGTAAGTCTTCCACAGATCAAGGCCAGAGAGGGCATATCAAACATTATTACGAATAATCTTAATAACAGGATTAATATAGCCAGAGAGTTGAGGAGAAGGAGGAACAAGCTCCTCTTTATCATCCATAATGGAAAAATGTGCAAAGAACATTACCGAAAAGTGTTAGCGAAAAGTTCAGCTCTAGATATAGAGGAGACATATGTGGAACCATCTTGATGAAGCATGGCAGAACAATATGTAGAAGATAAGTTGTTTGAAGATATGTAGAAGATAAAAATCGTGTTGGTTAGGTGTCAGAAGTCACGAGAGGAGCTTGGAACTAGAGATATTTTGACACTTTTTATTGATAAAGGAGTTTTTAAAGTTAATTCTTGACATTATTACTTAGCTTACTTGGTATCATATTTCCCATGGCTACGGGCACAAATATAAAGGGCATAAGTTTCAGGAGATAGATGGCAATGGTACCGTCTGTAAACTGTCTCTCTATCTTGGACAACACGAGAGCAGGCTGAGTTAAACCAAGATTTACGGACTTTCGGACTAGAGAAATGGTGTAGAATGTATACCTCCATGCCAGAGACAATGACATCAGTTATGTGCTCTGCACAAAGAGATATGGATCTCTGACACGGAAGCAATAATTATTTTATGGAAAATCAAAGTAGTACTCCTTAGGTCGTCCCACTCAGCCGAGTGGTAATGCCAGAAGATAAGGAATGCCAGGAATAAAGGCCGATTTACAGCACCCGCTTTTGTTCAGACAGGAAGTTCTTCAGCTATATAAATGCCGTCATAATGTTGTGCGCATATTTGCACACATTCCCTGTCCGTCCAAAACAGTCCCTCAGTGTAAATTAGCTTCTGTTGTGTGAGGATCATGGTGAGCAAAACAGCGAAATTTCCCGAGTGGTTTATGATAATCATGATTTATGCCTACAGTGAATGTAAAGCACACACCTGCTTTGTTTATTTCCTCGCCAATCTCTCTTTATAATCCTATCTTTATGCAGATTATCATTGCACTTCTTATTATTCATATTAAATAGCTCTTTATAACCACGCTTAAGTTCGATCAGTCCTTTCATCCATGATGCCAAACAATGAACTAAATGTGTTATCTACGTGGACAATGTGGCAACTACACGTCGTGAAATCGCTGGGCACGGTGCAGGTCCGGTTCACACTACCCGAAACCCATCCGTCAAGACGGCAGCAAGCCGCCATCAGACCAGCCAAGATTCTCAAGAAGAAATCTGAGACGTGTCAGTCGGCTGTCGGTACAGGTTATCTGAAAAGTTACATTACAATGTTGGGAAGAAATATCGACGGCTACTAGTCGACGGACTGCTGTCGGATCCAAAACGGATCATGTGAATCAGCCTAGTTATTGTTTTTCTCGCAGGTGGCAGACTCAACTGGTACGCCTCCGTGTCAGCCATACAAAGTTGACACATGGGTATCAAGTGGAAATGGCCCCTCTCCCTTACAATAATGACAGTTTGGTACCCTTGACAATCTATTACATATAGCCTTGGGGAACTAAGTAACCAGTGTCTTCGAATGCACCGGAGGGAGAACGTCTCTTACTCCCTCTCCTTAATGCTAGGTCCCTCTGGTGTGTCGGGAGAGGTATGTTTATTTTTTCCTTGTGTGCTTTTATGTTTTAGTTGTAAACATATATATTAGGCTCATGTGACAATAATCTCGTTGTGACGTCGTTGTTCTCAATACTCGCTCACTCACTCATTAAAAGTTCTCATAGTGAGTTGAATGAATTTTGTTTTGTTTTTGTTTTTATGTATCAGCTTATAGAGCCTGACTGATCTCCAGGTCTCGGATGGTAAGCCCTGGAGGCTCACCTGAGGGTTATGATGGTTAGCCCTCGCCTGTGATGGTGCAGGTAGGATTTTTTTTAGTAGCGTCTGTGATTAGAAGCTCATGTGTCCCTGTGTCCCCGTCCCCCTGTGTCCACCGATGCACACGCCGTCGAAGGTTGAGTTAGTGGGCAGCATGTTGGTTTTCTTGAGCAAATCGACGATTGCCGAAATTTTATTTTGCACCTGACGGGTTCCAACTCGATACACCGAGGTTGCCACTTCCAGACACTAAATTGAAGTACTCAGCCACTGCCTCCCCAAACAGATTCATCCACAAAATTGGTAACATATTGACCCACAAAATGATCAACAGTGACAAGCAGCAAAGACAGCGATAAGGGATAAATGACGCTTTAAATCCTCTAGGGGCTGAAAGTTTACATCATCACGTGCAGGACGGCAGCGGCAACAGGTTAACGAGGCTTGAAACACATTTTTCTCAGTAATTTATTAACCAATATTCTTGTTGGTAAATTTAGTACTGAGGTGTAGTTATTTTACATAAATGCTGAGCCTCCATGACGTCCTTTATTGGGTGAATTAATGGGTTGTGAATAATACTATCACTTTTAGGGAAGGAATTCTTTAGTTCCCACCACACTTCCCTGTTGATAGATACAAACGAGTCTGCGTTCATGAATAACACTGGGGAACAAATTTTTGTTGAGTTAGGTCTGACACTTGTTATTAAGTAATTTTTGGGTGCTGAATGCCAAACTGATCTCAGTTTTTCTCTATCACGTCCCAGTTTTTGAACTGTAGGAATTTGTCGTTTTCTTAAAAAATATGAAAAATACTGTACATAACATTAACAGTGCTTATTTTATAAAAAGTTGCAATGCTAACATACAATGAAAAATGAAAGAAATAGGCATGAAATAGAATGTTTTATTGAGTAACATTATCATGTTTTTTAGAAGGATAAGGCTATAATTGTGTGCAGGTTAAGGTAAAAATTTACGTTTGTAGCTTTGTCTGGAGTGTTTCAACTTGAGGACTATCGCGTTTGATGCTCCAACAATATTTCAGCCATCATATCCCACACCCCCATCTACCCGGGTAACGTTTTTTCCATAACCTTCAAATTTTGGGTTTGAATCGTTCACCTTGCTCGTCCTAGCAGCACCAAGATTTTTCCGGAAATTTTGGCAAGATGGCTATGAAAAAAATGTACTTTAATACTCATGTTGCAACCAAGCGCTTTGTAGCTCCCCAAATAGTTTTCTGAACAATTTCTTGTGTAATTACTTGCACTTGTATTTCCAAGAAAGTTCTTGACGACGTCTTTGAATGATAGCCAAGCATTCTTTTCAAGGTCTGCCCATAGTACCTTTTAAAATATTCATCTTTGATGAGCTGTCGAATTTGTGGACCATAAAACCCCCGGGGCCTTGATTTTTTTTCAATTGACAGTCCGGGAAATGCCAAGATGATGTATTTTAAAACAGCCCGCCATCAAGTGACAATGCTTTTACAAATTGTTTTCATAGACCTAGTTTTATGTGCAGAGGTGGGAAAATTATTTTCTTCCTGTCACAAGTGGCTCATGTACAATGTTAGGATCTCCGGGGGTTTTAAGATCAGATTCTCGGAGGCCAATTCGTCTGAACCCAATGCTTCTCTCGAGCACTGCTATCCCGCATACAGAGAAAGCAGGGATACTTTGTGTATCCACGTTGTTTGACCAAAAAAGGAAGGACAACCATTTTAAGGTCAACACAGATGACCCAAATTTTGTGTTTGTCATATTGCAATAACTCAATGACTCTCTTTTCCATCTCCATATTCTTCACGAAGACAGACCGAATGCCCAATGGGGACGGGGCGCCAAACAAATTGCCATTGTGTAGAAGGACACACTTCAAGCTCCGCTTTGAGCTATCATAAAAAATCGCCATTCATTTGGATTGTAGATTGAAAGCCCTAATTCCTTCAGTAAACCAGGAATGTTATGGCAAAACACAAAACCGCTGGCACTTCGAAAGTACTGCAGAAATGTACTTTCTCTGGTTCGAAAGTATGATACCTTCACTCCTTGTTCAAGTATGTTTTTCCTCGTTCAGGTCTTGATGCTAGTATTTTCTGAAGCTTTTTTTGGATAGGCCCAAATCACGTGCTAATCATTCAACCCCGTACTGATCAAATCCCCTAACCGAATTTGAATCCTCGTGAATGTCAAAATCTGCTCATTGCTGTCACTGCGGTTTCTTCAACATCACTCAGATCTTCTAGAGGAGGTAGTTTGTTCGAAACTGGCACTGGAATTTCAGCTGATGAGGCATTGGTCTTATAGCTGAGGGTAGATTAGGATATTCTATTTTACTTTTATTTTTCTTGTTAAATCCTGATGTTTTCAAATAACAAAAGTAAGTCTGTGGAATGATCTTTTTGCTCTCGCCAACCATGGGGAACCAATGCCAACTTTTCACGTGTTTTCCTTTTTGGGCCACATCCGTATCTCTCGACACACTGCTTGCACACTTTGTGAGGGGCCATAGCTTGTCTTGATCACCGGGTTCACTTTAAAATATGCGAAATATGCTTGTTTGACAAATACGCTGATGCTTGCCCTCTGACTTGGAATGGTGAACCCACCACATATATAGCAGAAGGAGTCAGGGTTGTTTAGGCATTTACGACGAGACGTAGCAGGACAGACATGATCTGAAACAAAAGAAATATATACCTATGTAAATAAAACACTAAGCTGGAATAGTTACAAGCTTTGAAAAAAAAAAAAAAAAGCATAAAACGAAATAGAAATTACAATGGTATGTTGTTACAGGTTAAGAAAAAGCCATAACAAATCCTCCTAATTCCTACTATCACTAGATTTTGTTTTCAGATATTTTATAAATACTGACCTATTGGGAGCTGCACACACCTCTCAACCGCACTGTTTTCAATTGTAACTGCCCCAAACAATTCCAAAATAGCTCTCGATGAGTCAAATCGTAATCAGCTGGCAAGTTTTACTACAGCTCACAAGTGGGAATTTTGCTTATCTGGAGGGTAAGCTGTGGGGAAAAGACTTTTACGTCTTTGAAAAAAACTGACTACAGATTTGGAATCAGCATGCCAATTTTAGTCTAAATAAGCTCAAAAATCTAACTCAACAATTTATTTTTTTCAAATTGTTCCCCAGTGTAATAAGTAAGGGTATCTTTCATCAGATTTGTTTGTCCAATATTTGTCCTTGAGTATCATTCGACACCGAAGACTAGGATGTTATGTCTGGCAAATGTTATACATTTTTGTTGATTTCTCACGATCTCAGCGGCTTTTTCGCAGTTTCTAAGTTTGGATTTGGATGAATGTTTTTTTTTAAATATAAAATTGAAGTATGTAGAGGACGGTATATCTTGTACCCTTACACGGAGCACCTCCGCAAGGCATAGATAAAAAAAAAAGGCAATTGTCCGGAGCTCTGACAGGAGGTTACAGAAAGTTGATGTCGCTGATGTGAGTGACGATAAATTGAGGAAGCACGTAAGTAGATGCACCAACCGGTGCACTAATATATCGCTTATTATGTATATGGGCTTGATACAAGACTGGGAATGGCCCGAATGAAGGATACACATATGTAAAAAAAAGTTATATAGACATATACGTATACTAAAGTAATATGTTTATACATTAATATCTGATATGAAGTTATTCAATACGTCTCCACCAGACGTGCAAACAAAACAAGACAAAGAAAGGAGATGACGGGATGGACGAGTGGAGGGAGTGAGGTATATTAGGAAGTGCAAGGAGGGGAGAGGGTCAATGTCAGTAATGTATCTCAGCGTCCTACCTTAACAAGAAGAGGACATATGCAATGACGATGGTGAGTATCACATTTTTATAACTCAACATCAAGTAACACTCATCACTCTCGTGAAACCAGGAGACGCATTGTAGAGAAACTTGCTGCTGCCTTTAAAGTCATCAATGTTGGACTAAGCACAAACTGAGGACGCACGCAGCTGGTACTACCACCTTTGTTTGCCCTCTGCACTGCCCGTCAGGGTGGCAAGGTTGGTAGAGACGTGAGTTCGCAATGTGCAGCGTCCCTGTGATTCGGTCACGGTTCGAGTCCGCCTAGTTCTTTGCTGACGTGGCGGCGTTTTTGTATAGTCAATAACCTTGTAGTTGGTACTTGCAAAGTGTCTAGATAGGATGAAATCTTATCTTATCTCTGCCCTCTGCACTCGGCGATATGACCTCTTTCAGGGACGACCCGTGTCAATGACCTAACGCTCAACTAAGCTAGGCGAGCTAATGACAAAATTTTTGCGTGAGACGAAGCGAAACAGGTGTTTGAGCAGGTGTAAGGCCGGGGCCAGCAACATGGAGACCCACGTGAGGCGGTTTCAGCTGCCGCTCCCGTCTGCAAGAGGAAAAAAGTGTGTAAGAAGAGCCCTCCTGCATCAACTTCTAAATCTGTCAGGGTCAGGAAGGCAATCGGTGATAAAATGGGGGAGGCAGAGAACGGGAAGAGAGGACTGTGGGGTTTTGAAGAAACTAGTGGATAATAAACAAATATAAAGTGGAGAAAATGGAGGATGGGAATTGGAAAAAAAGGAAGAAAGTCTTGAGGGTATGTAGGAAAGCTGGGAATGGAGAAAATTATGCATAACAAAGTGGAAGGTGATGCAAAAAGGTAAAATAATGAAGGAAGCGGTGGATGGAATGGAAAAACATAACTGTTAGTGGCACAGGGAGTGGAAGGAATTGAGGAAAGAAAAGTAGGCTAAATGAGGAGGAGGAATGACTAAGTAAGAAAGGGTGGAATAAATGAGATCAGAGAGGGGGTAGCGGTAGGTAAAACCTCCGATATAAAACAAGAAAAGGTGAAAACTGTAGGAGAGTAGCTGAACTCTTAGTGATTTGTGAGAAATTACGCCCTACGGAGTATAGAAGTAAAAAGGAAGCAAAGGGATAGATACGTAGGTAATCAACAAAGGAAGACTGAGAGTTACTGAAATAATGACTGATGTGTCAGTGCTGTGTGGTGAAGATAATTTACTTCAGGAAATGGGGAAAAATAGGAAAAGGTGGTCATATATGGCTTGATTGGGATGAAAGTTGAATTACATTTTCCAGGTATGTTTGTTTGTGTGTGTCTTTTCCACCCATGGTCTTTGTCCACGGCGAGTCAGTCTCGCGATCGCCACTTTCACCCTCCTTGCTTGGAGCTTGGTGTTCATTATTACCGATCTTTGGGGAATGCTGGGACTTTGGGGAATGAGCTTGGAGTTCATTATTACCGATCTTTGGGGAATGCTGGGACCTTACACACTACACCCCCCCATCCCCCCTTGCTCAAGGGGGACTTAATCTCCCGAATTTATCATTGGAACATCCCCGGGAATGTGCGGGGTCGGCGATCGAAAGCCGAACCACAGAATGGTGCCGGACACCCCTACCGTCTGGGCCGTTTTAGGCGGTGCGTGCGTGCGTGCGTGCGTGCGTGCGTGCGTGCGTGCGTGCGTGCGTGCGTGCGTGCGTGGTGCGTGCGTGCGTGCGTGCGTGCGTGCGTGCGTGCGTGCGTGCGTGCGTGCGTGCGTGCGTGCGTGCGTGTCATTCAGCCATGGTCTTGTCCACAGCGATCAGGACTCGCGATCGCCAGTTTCACACCCCCCGGGAGCGAGCTTGGAGCTCATTATGACCGATATTTGGGTAATGCTGGGGACCTCACACACCACACCCTCCCCATCCCATTGCTCAAGGGGAAAAGTAACCGTCCGAATGATTTTAATGAAAAATCCACGCGAGCGAGTATTTCGAACCGATTAACCACAGAATGGCGCGCCAAAGCTCTATCCATTTGACCATCGTGTGTATGTGTGTGTGTGTGTGTGTGTGTTTGTGTTGTGTGTGTGTGTGTGTGTGATTGTGTGTGTGTGTGTGTTTTGTGTTATTCATGAAATGGTAAATCATTGGTGTTTGTGGTGTAATAATCATAATGGGAAACTTCAGGGGAAGCGTCCTTGAAGGCCGGTTTCGCATTCCCAGCAGTCTGTGTATTCCGGTGCAGTCCGGTTTTTTTTTACCAGCAAAAAGGGGGGCGCGAAAATGCCTCATGCACGAGGCGAAAGTTTACTAACAAAAACTTGTTGATCAACAAGGCATTCGCAAGCGTCCTCCGATAAGGACGCGAATCTGATCCTCGCAGCCCTAAACAACAACAACAACAATAACATGGCTGGATATTTACAGGAAAGATTAGCCAGAAAAAAAGGGATGAAGTAGGCCCTTCACATAAATTGTTTGTGGAATGAACGTATCCCACCGAACCACGAATCCAAACACATCCATATCCCAAACAAATCTACCGAATCCACCGTATACGGTATCGTGTTTTTTAAAAGCGATCCGGCCTTGTTGATCATAAGTCTTTGTTCTATAGTAAACATTCGCCTCTGCGCATGCGCAGTTCGCGCCCCCTTTTTGTGGTAAACAAAGCCGACTGTACCGAATACACAGACTGCTGGAACGCGACACCGGTAGTGGTAATCCAGGTGGATCGGCAGGGTTAAGAGGGGAATTTTGGTGAGGAAGCCGTAAAAAGCCGCTTCTTGCAGCTTGCGTTTTCTGTTAACGCGAGGCACTTTTAAGAAGTCGGCTTCTTACGGATTGGCCCAGCTGGGGAGCCGTAAGAAGCCGGAAGAAGCGAGAGCCAGGGCTCGCTTCTCACGGCTTTCACGGCTTCCTTTGCCGTGACGGGCAGAGATAACACAAATATGGCGGAAGGGTAGGCTTGTGACACATTTTTTACAGCTTAACTGCTGCCCCGATACACGTTACAGGCAACATCGAGTCACTAGCTTCCCATGAGAACACTTACAAGTAATAAAAGTTTGATAAAATAATAAAAGGATAAAAACCATACTCCTGACTGTTTTTGACGTGGATAATTTAAGCTTTTGAGTAACTATTATTACTTGTAAGTGTTCTCATGGGAAGCTAGTGACTCGATGTTGCCTGTAACATGTTTCAGGCAGCAGTTAACCTGTAAAACCAGTGAAATAAGAGCGATGAATGGAGGTTTACAGGATTTCGCGCCGTGACAATATTTCGCAAAACAGTTGGACAGGCGGAAACTAGGTAGTAATAGAGTGAATATCGTCGTAGAAATAATGTAATTACAGATAACAGGACACAAGTAAACACACAGATGTACATTCAAAAGCATGGACTTACCTTAAGACCACGTATAAGAATATACAAGGTACCGTAGATAACGTACTATATAGTCGCCAGTCAATTGCCACTGCACTAATGTCGCCAGGCACAATATATTACGAATTTTAGCATCCCTACAGACTTTTATGTGCCACTGAAGACATGTAGTGTGATGTACATAATATAAATTACTGTGGATGCGTCTTCAGTGGCACATACAAATCAGTAGTGATGCTAAAATTTGTAATATATTGTGCCTGGCGACATTAGTGCAGTGGCAAGTGACTGGCGACTATAATGTTATCTACGGTAGAGCAGTTGATAGGTATATATTGTGGAAATGACTAGCATTGCGTTTAATTCAGTATGTTTATGAGAGAAGATGTGGTTGGATATGAGTTGAAGATGACAATTCGTCATTGTGTGCACATTCACCTTGTTTTGGCATTAAATCAATCAATCAATCGTCATTGTGTGGTGGTTTGTTTACAGCTATCAGCTGTGATCGCCGAGCGGGCGAGCCCCGACAAGAAGCTGGCAACTGTTAATAGCATACTGGTTATATATTATATGTATGTGTTAATCTATACTAAGACAGGATGTCCGAGTGTCTGTGTGTTTTGTACTGGCGCCTAGCGGATGCTGAATGCTGACACCTTTTGATGAGGTTATGTTGACCCAAGCAGCCACGCCATCCCATCATGATGACGTGGATAGCCTGATCTTGGGAACCACGACGTAAACACCTTCACTCAACGGCTCACCGGAACAACAGCTTCCGGGCAGCTTTTCTCATATGCGGCAGACGCAGTGGAGGAGGACAGAACACAGAGATCACCAGGAGACGTGTTACCTTGCGCTCCTACTCACGACACCTTCCTGTGTGTCTGTGTGTACCCCACACCTGGGGGTGTGGAGTACCTTGTCACGACATTAATTGTTCCTGGCTCTGTCTATTAGACATTAGCTTCATTGGCCGTACTTAACGAACAGCGTGACATTATTAATGTATAAACCTTCACAAGTGTAACATATATATATATAGATATATATTATATATATATATATATATATTATATATATATAATATATATATATATATAATATAATAATATATATATCTTTTGTAGTATATTGTCTTACTCGAATCCTTTGGCACTAAAGAATACTTATAAATTACGTAAGAACCGCTCGACCACGTTTAGCCCATACATACCACTTTATTTGATGTGTACCTCTGGGCAACGAAGCAAGTTACCAGCCCGTCAAGAGGGCATCATCCGGCAATCACCCCATACAGGTTAGTCAACCAGTATCAACATGGAGTGAACCCGTTACCCGTAAAATAACCATATTAAGAAGGGTAACATAATTGGTGCATTAGCGGTGAAATGAGATAACATTACATCACGCATAGTGTTGCGTTACAACACATAATGGTAATGTCGTAGCATAAAAAAAGACGACAACGGTGGTATGTGGCAACATAAAATTGTAATATAAGTTACGTGCCTTAAGTGAATAACTGGACGAGTACATAATAATTAATACACGTGAGCGATATATTGTGGAAACACATTGAGTCAGTGAACGTAAACAGAGAGAGACAGAGAGAGACAAAAAATTGTTTAAGCTGCGTCAGACAAACACTGGCCTTGCGTGATTTTTCCGCGATTCAGCATCTCCTCTTAAAGATCTCCCCGTTCATATCATTACTCAAACCACAACAAACAGAGTTATCAATTAATAACTTAAATACTATTCACAATATCACTGAAGTTGTGCATGTGGAACCTCAAAACGACTAATGCGCATCCTTCTGCTGCTGTGACCGATAACTGAGTCTCCACCTGATCGACATGACTCTGACATTGAGTCTCTGCAGCCTCGAGACTATCTGCAAAAAGATCGGATAACCGTCACTAGGCTTTCAATTTTTTTATTGCCCCTTCTGCCGCATACGCCGGCAACTTTACTAGCATTAACTTTTATTATTAATATAATTGTTTTGAGTGTTCAAGGCTCACACACCACCGGCAACATCTTATTTCTTGCCACGCCACTCTTCCACATGATTTTTTACTCTGTTTACTACCTACAAGTTATTTACCATTTCATAATGTCTTTGTTCTTAGATATATTACAATTCCATGTTCATTTGCTTATCAAGATAACGGCCTAAGTTAATCTACTTGCATTGTATACATTAAGATTACATTATTATATTGCAGGACTTATCTAATATTATGTTATATTTAATATGATACACATAGGATCATATCTTTGTTGTAATTCGGCACCATGCATTATCATTGGTCCGTGTGGGCACGACCGGTAGGTGACCGAGCCATGTAATAGGCAAATTTTAGTCCTATTCAAGTTTTCCACTTAGCCGGTGGCATCCGAGGCGACCTCTGCCAGCGCCCGTCTCGAGCAGGGGTAGCGTGGGTCAGGTCAGCCAGTTGAAGTTGCCCCAGGGTTGCCGCCTTAGTAAGACGCTTCTTATCTGCGTCTGGGCGTCAACCACTCAATTCTTTGTCCCTGTACAATATATTGCGAATATACATAGTTGATACGCATACTGTGTATACCTGAACCTCACACACACACACACACAAGGTACAAAATACAAGGAACACCGAACCAGGCACCCAGGAGGGTGATCAAGGAATCACTTGGCTTCTGCCTTCGCTACCTCTCCGGCCTCCGCAACGCCACCATCACACACTCCTACCACTACAGCCACGGTAACTACCACACTTACCAACGAGTAGTTATTGAGCGCCATTACATTCACCATGATCCTAATTACGTACTGGAATCGTGACCGCCAGCCTCCCGGAAGAGAGCTTACAGGAATTTTTTTGGGGTTAGGATGGGATATACCACATTCATTTAGTCCGGTGGCCAAACCCCATATTTAGGCCGAACCTTTGAATTTGTGGTGCATAATTGTTCTTTCCGAATTTTGATAGCCTGAAACCTCTAGTTTTGGAATCTGTCGGGTGCAACTTTTGCATCCTTGAGCATTTTGCAAAAATGACGACTGAAGATAGGAATGGGAATCACTGTTTGGGACTGAAAAA
>JACEEZ010019568.1:0-49143 GCA_016584305.1 Chionoecetes opilio | reverse complement strand
ACGCCCCCTTGTGTGGGGGAGGAGAAAGGCTGTGAGGGCGTCACGCTGGACTGACCGCGCCTGTGTGGGGGAGGAGCAGGCTGTGGGGTGTCACGCTGGATGATCCGCGCCTTGTGTGGGGGAGGAGCAGGGCTGTGGTGGTGTCACGCTGACTGATCCGGCCATGTGGGGGGGAGGAACAGGCTGTGAGGGTGTCACGCGGGACTGATCCGCCCCATGTGTAGGGGAAGAGCGGGCTGTGGAGGGTTGTCATGTTCCACGCTGGACAGATCCTCGCCTTGTGTAGGGGAGGAGCAGGGCTGTGGAGGGTGTCACGCTGGACTGACCCGCGCCATGTGTAGGAGGAGCAGGGCTGGGAGGGTGTCAGGTGGTCTGATCCGCGCCTTGTGTGGGGAGAGGAGCAAGGCTGTGGAGGGCGTCACGCTGGACTGATCCGCGCCTTGTGTGGGAGAGGAGCAAGGCTGTGGAGGCGTCACGCTGGACTGATCCGCGCCTTGGGGTGGGAGGAGCAAGGGCTGTGGAGGGCGTCACGCTGGATGATCCGCGCCTTTTTGTGGGAGAGGAGCAGGACTGGGAGGGCGTCACGCTGGACTGATCCGCGCCTTGTGTGGGAGAGGAGCAGGACTGTGGAGGGCGTCACCGCTGGACTGATCCGCGCCTTGTGTGGGGGAGGAGCAAGGCTGTGGAGGGCGTCACGCTGGATGATCCGCGCCTTGTGTGGGAGAGGAGCAGGACTGTGGAGGGGTCACGCTGGACTGATCCGCGCCTTGTGTGGGAGGAGGAGCAAGGCTGTGGAGGGTGTCACGCTGGACTGATCCGCGCCTTGTGTGGGGAGGAGCAAGGCTGTGGAGGGCGTCACGCTGGATGATCCGCGCCTTGTGTGGGAGAGGAGCAGGCTGTGGAGGGCGTCACGCTGGACTGATCCGCGCCTTGTGTGGGAGAGGAGCAGGACTGTGGAGGGCGTCACGCTGGACGATCCGCCCCTTTGTGTGGGGGAGGAGCAAGGCTGTGGAGGGCGTCACGCTGGACTGATCCGCCCCTTTGTGGGGGAGAGGAGCAGGACTGTGGAGGGCGTCACGCTGGACTGACCCGCGCCTTGTTGGGGGAGGAGCAGGGCTGTGGAGGGCGTCACGCTGGACTAAATCCGCCCCTTGTGTGGGGGACGAGCAGGGCTGTGGAGGGCGTCACGCTGGACTGATCCGCGCTTGTGGGGGGAGGAGCAGGACTGTGGAGGGCGTCACGCTGGACTGATCCGCGCCTATGTGGGGGAGGAGCAGGGCTGGGGAGAGTGTCACGCTGGACTGATCCTCGCCTTGTGCGGGGGGGGAGAAAGGACTGTGGGAGGGTGTCATGTCACGCTGGACTGATCCTCGCCTTGTGTGGGGGAAGAGCAAGGCTGTGGAGGGCGTCACGCTGGACGATCCACGCCTTGTGTGGTGGAGGAGCAAGGGTGTGGAGGCGTCACGCTGGACTGATCCGCGCCTTGTGTGGGGGAGGAGCAAAGCTGTGTACTAGTGTTGTAGGGTATCACGCTGGACTGATCCGTGCCATGTGTAGTGGAAGAGCAGGGCTGTGTGAGGGTGTCATGTCACGCTGGACTGATCTAGCCTTGTGTGGGGGAGGAACAAGCCTGTGGAGGGCATCACGCTGGACTGATCCACGCCCTGTGTGAGGGAGGAGCAAGCTGTAGAGGGCGTCACGCTGGACTGTCCGCGCCTTGTGTGGGGGAGGGCAGAGCTGTGGAGGGGTCACGCTGGACTGATCCGCGCCTTGTGTGGGGGAGGAGCAGGCTGTGGGTGGTGTCACGCTGGACTGATCCGTGCCATGTGTGGGGGAGGAACAGGGCTGTGTAGGTGTCACGCTGGACTGATCCGCGCCATGTGTAGGGGAAAGAGCAGGGCTGTGGAGGGTGTCATGTCACGCTGGACAGATCCTCGCCTTGTGTAGGGAGGAGCAGGGCTGTGGAGGGTGTCACGCTGGACTGATCCGCGCCATGTGTAAGGAAGAGCAGGGCTGTGGAGGGTGTCAGGCTGGTCTGATCCGCGCCTTGTGTAGGGGAGGAGCAGGGCTGTGGGTTGTGTCACGCTGGGCTGATCCGCGCCTTGTGTTGAGTGTTTTTGTTGATGACATTGCCGCCAAAACCTGACCTGGCCTATGGCAGCATCGTGCTCATGGTAATGGAAATATATATTCCCACAGTAATTTGTTTTGTTGTATTGGAATATGATCGAATACATTGCACCGCATACATATCATGTTACTAAGTGATTAGCAACTTATAATTGCTTTGCGTTAAAAACAAAGTTGTATTTAGCAGCATCTATAGGCTACAATATATTACCATTATGTAATTACATATGCCATTAATCATTAGTATGTATCAAATGATAATCATATGATATTATGAATTATATATATATATATATATATATATATATATATTATATATATTATATATATATATATATATATAATATATATATATATACAATTATACATATAATATATATATATAAATATATATATATATATTATATATATATATATATATATATATATTATATATATATATATATATATATATATATATATATATATATATATATATATATATATATATAAGAGATTACATATACATATATATATATATATATTTTTTTTTTGTTTTTTTGTTTTACATCACAGGGAGCTGGCCGAGGGCACAATAAAAATGGGTAACACAAAGCCCGCTTAGTTGCCAGTCCCTATAAGGAAGACAGTAAGAGAATACAATAAAAACATAGGGTAGGCCAATTTAGTTCGGGAGGTGTCTTGTTACTCTTCTTTTGAAAAGATTTAAGTCATAGGAAAGTGGAAAAATAGAAACAGGAAGCGAGTTCCAGAGTTTACCAGTGAAAGGGATGAAAGAGTAAAGATACTGATTAACTCTTGCACTAGGAAGATGGACAGAATAGGGATGGGAATGAGTAGAAAGTCTTGTGCAGCGAGGCTGCGGGAGTGGGGGAGGCATGCAGCTAGCAAGTTCAGAAGACCAGTGAGCATGAAAATAACGGTAGACGAGAGCAAGAGAAGCAACATTGCGGCGGTGATTTAAAGATTGAAGACAGTCAGTCAGAGAAGAGGTGTTGATGAGACGAAAAGCTTTTGACTCAACCCTGTTTAGGAGAGCTGTATGAGTGGATCCTCCCCAAACATGTGAGACATACTCCATACATGGGCGGATAAGGCCCCTGTAGAGAGCAAGCAATTGGGAGAGAGAAAAAAAGGACGCAGACGCCACAGCACACTTAACTTCTTAGAAGCTGTTTTAGCAAGAGATGAGATGTGAGATTTCCAGTTCAGATTTTTAGTATAGGATAGTCCTAGAATGTTCATTGTAGAAGAAGGAGACAGTTGAGTGTCATTGAAGAAGAGGGGATAGTTATCTGGTAGGTTTTGTCGAGTAGATAGGTGAAGAAATTGGGTTTTTGAGGCATTGAACAAAACAAGGTTTGCTTTGCCCCAATCAGAAATAATAGAAAGATCAGAAGTTAGGCGCTCGGTGTATCTCTCAGTGAATCACTTAGTTCCTGTTGAGTTGGACGTCTAATAAACGACGTTGAAAAATGCAGGGTAGAATCATTAGCGTAGGAGTGGATAGGGCTTTGAGTTAGACTTAGAAGATCATTAATGAATAATAGAAAGAGAGTGGGTGATAGGACAGAACCCTGGGGAACACCACTATTGATAGATTTAGGAGAAGAACAATGTCCGTCTACAGTAGCTGCAATAGAACGGTTTGAAAGGAAACTTAAAATGAAGGTACAGAGAGAAGGATAGAAACCGAATGAGGGTAGTTTGGAAATTTAAGATTTGTGCCAGACTCTATCAAACGCTTTTGATATGTCAAGGGCAACAGCAAAAGTTTCACCAAAACCCCTTAAGGAGGATGACCAATATTTGATTAGGAAAGCTAGAAGATCGGCAGTAGATCGCCCTTTACGTAAACCGAACTGACGATCAGATAGAAGATTGTGAGCAGATAGATGCTTAAGAATCTTCTTATTAAGTATAGATTCAAAACTTTAGAAAGGCAGGAAGGTCAAAGCTATAGGACGGTAGTTTGAAGGATTAGAACGGTCACCTTCTAGGAACAGGTTGGATGTGAGCAAACTTCCAGCAAGAAGGAAAGGTGGAAGTAAATAGACATAGGCGGAAAAGTTTGACCAGGCAAGGTGCAAGCACAGAAGCACAGTTTTTGAGAACAATAGGAGGGACTCCGTCAGGACCGTAAGCCTTCCGAGGATCTAGGCCAGAAAGGGCAAAGAAAACATAATTTCGATGTATTCCGAAAAATACAATATATATAAAATATTATTATATATATATATATATATATATATATCTATATATATATATAATATATATATAATATATATAATATATATATCTATAGTATATATATATATTATTTAATATTATATATATGATATATATATACTAATATATATATATTATATATAATATATTATATATATTATATATAGTATATATTATATATGATATAATATATATATATATAATATAATATATATATATATATATATATACATTATATAATATATATATATATATATATATAATATATATAAATAATATATTTTATATATATTGTATTTTTAATAAATATATATATATAGTAGGGTACTCCGTATAACAAAACTTCTTTTTCTAATCTTTTGCATGCCAAATTCCTATGTAAAATGTAATTCTAAGACGATTTTAAACTGCTTCCATTTTTGCATTTGAGCAATTCTTACTATGCATAATCGCACTTTATATTGCACCCTTATCGAATAATGCTTAAATGAGTATGCAGTGTCCGGTTGGTCCTGTGTATTGTATCATGCACCAATATGAGTTCCAAATGACTAGCGTGGTAAGCTCTTTCTGATCAGTTGGTTCATCAGGAAATACATCACAGTGTCACAGCCTCTACGTTGGCCTAGAACGTGCCATCATGTCCTTCTTAGACCTGAAGCAGGGCAATGGTCCCCCCGGTGGGGGCCCGAGCCCTGATGAACCCGTGGTGGCCTGCTCCCGCACCACTGCTCCCGGCCTCTGTCACCTGCTTCACGACTCTTTCGGTGCTCTGAGTGTGGATAGAGAACTCCGGAACCTCGTACGGCTTGACCAGGATCTCCTGGATCTGATCCCGGACAGGAACAGGTGAATGTCGGCTCGTGCACCTGGCCAGGCTGCCAGCTGATCAGTGTCTGCAAGCTGGTGGCTGGACAAGTTCAGCTGGGTGTGATGCGAGGTCTTACACTGGTGTCCCCATATTCCTCGCCAGCCCTCAGCTTCAAAATCTAGGTCCCCGGGAAACCTGCGGTCGTCCTCACTCTGACTCGCCATCAGCGAGAGGAGGACACATTCGAGTGTGCGAACGATGCTCCTGTCCGCAGTAGAAGGTCACAGCTGTTTTGGACCTTCTTGGGCTGCGACCTCATCACTTGAGCTGCGTTTTGGGATGTGCTTGGGTCCGTCCTCTAGTCTGTGGTGAACCTTGATGTCGTAGTAGAGCTTGAAGTACACCTGCAGGCAGTACTTGACTAGGATTTCCAGGGTGTCAGTTCTTTGCCAGTCAGTCCGTGCTTTCTGGTCCACATGTACACGAGCGACTGGGCTGGGTGACCCATCTGGAGTGGGACACCTTGCCACACTTGATCTCCTGCAGCTCGGACGGGAGAACGCCCCGCTTCACAGCTGGACCAGCTGGTAGGAGACCTGCTGGTCAGTGGACATGTTGACCAGGATATACTCCGGTATCTCCGTGAGATCTTCACGCCTGGCACCCCTGAAATCTGCGTTGTATGCATCTCATTCACGCTAGACAGCAGACTGCACACTGGACCCCTGAAGCAGGTGTCAGATGAGGGTTTGGCCCGTCGATGCTGGTGATAAGGTGGCGCAGGGGCAACTCGTTTGTGTGCAACACGCATATACACCAGAAGAGCTTGCGTCCCAGCATCTTCACCAAATGGGCGTGAGTACACCCTTCCACCCGTGTTGGCCCTAGTTTAGTCACCTTGCAGTACGATCAGTGAGTCGGTGGGTCGTGTGTCACCAGCAGATGATAGGAGAGCTGAGCCACCTTGAACGCAGGCTTCTCAGGTGGCACTGGGTCCTCTGGTACAAAGTGCCAAGGATACCTTCCAGATGGCTCCTCTGTCATGACACATGCTCCTCCCTGATCAACCTTGGGTGCAGTTTCCCATAGCTGTCGGGCACCATCGCCCTGGGCTTGTCCTTCCTCCCATCGTAACCCAATCCAACATTTTGGTACCCTGGTTTGGGTACGCCGTATAACAAAACTTTTTCTCAAATTTTTGGGATGTCAATTTGCTAGTACAATGGAAATTTTAAGACGATTTTATCTATTTTCCCTTTTTGCATTTGAGCAATTCTTTACTATGCAAAATCGCACTTTAAGCTATGTTTTGCAATAAATATAAAAGTCCATTTATGCATAGCAAGAAGTGCTCAAACCAAAAAGTTGAAGGGGCCAAACGACCCTTAAAATTCAATTTTACATAAGAAAACACCCTGCCAAATTCGAAATAATCTATTTTTCACTTTTCATTGGACCTACAGCGTACCCTAATATATAGTTATTATTATTTATTCCTTGGAAAAGGGTGGGCCATGGCCGCATGCCTCCCCCCCTCTCTGTACGCCACTGATTCCATCTGATACTTGAAACATTTCAGTACTTGCTTGTTTATGTTAAAGTATTGGAACAGAACACTCATATGATAGTTTTACACTTTATAATTTTCGCTGTTTTACATAGCTTACTTCCTGAAAAAAAAGTAGAAACATTGACTAATCATATTCATGAGGAAGAGCATTATGCTGCGTTATTATGTATGTTGTTGATAAATAATTCGTTATGGAAGGATATGAAAATCTTTTCCAAAAAACCCCAAAAATTTATGATATGCGTTTCAGGTGATATTTTATTAAAGAGCTTTTGAACATTTTGTGCTGCTGTACAGAAACACTTTCATAACTTAATACACATATGGCATGTCTGTGTCTTTGTGCACTGCCAAGCAAGGAGGGAAGGTAAAAGTGTCAACATAAACCTGTAAGCGTCAATTTTTATGATAGGAAAAAAAGATATCCTCGACGTATATTACATAGCTCTCATAAAACTAGTAGTGAAACTGCTTTTCGCGGCGCATATTGCAGATTACTAAAACGTAGAGATATAAACAAAGTCAAATAATTAAGATTAATTGTAATAATTGTAGGAATATTGTTTTGGATAATTGTGTGGTTGCCCTGAAATTAATTAAATGCCCTGAAATGCCCTGAGTTAATTGATGAAAAGAAGGTAAATAGGAATCTACCAAGGGATGAAATATTCTAGTCCTACTGTTCAATAGCAATGGCAGCGTGGTTACCAGTGTCCGTGTCGGATTGAAGGCGGGTAGCAGCTGCCACGGCGAGATCAGGTTTAACTTTAAATGGGAAGTGAGCAATTACGATAATCAGGCGCGAATATTCCATTGTAGGAGAAAAGATAACGAGGGAGCAAAGAGACACTTAGAGGGTATTAACTGGGGACCAAGAGGGCAAGAAGGGTCTCGGGGAAATCCCAGGAGTGAGTTCAGGAGGGGTTTCCTGTACTGGTGTGGCGCGCGGAAGACCCTACACCCTCGTCTACAACACTGGTCAGCTGGTGTGCAGATAAAAAACATAAGGACATAAGGAAGCTACAAAAAGCCGTGAGACCTACACATGGTAGTTCCTGTTACTTAACACTACCTACATCCACTTTTCATCCCCATCTATGAAATTGTCTAACCTCCTTTTAAAACTCCCTATTGACTTTGCACTAACTACTTGAGGACTGAGTCCATGCCAATCATCTACTACCCTTTTTATGAACCAGTTTCTCCCTATTTCTTTTTGAATATTCGCTTTTATAAAGTTCATGATTTTTTTTACCTGGTCGATGGATAAAATAGAACATGACTTTACAATAATTAAAAAAAGTACATTGTTTACGAAATAGGTAGCGGTTCACTGAATTTGCCAGGAGAGTGAGGAAAGTATCAGATGAGGACAAAAAACGAAATCGGAGTAAGAAAGGAGGCTACATACAGTACGAAGAGGTTTCAATTATATGGAATGTCTGCTGGAGACAGAGTGGGACTTGGTGGCTTGGGTTTGGGCCTCGGGGGGCGTGGCAAGGGAGGGGCCCGCCGCGCTGCGGGGCCCGTGGCGTGGGTGCTTCTGGTCGCGGAACACAGGAAGGCTCTCCAACGCTCAATATCTGTATCATCATTACCTGATTGGCAGGGAAACATAAACCCAAAATATGACCCAGAAAATATTTGTAAACTAGCTGGGTTTTAGTCATGTAAAAAGAATGATAAAAAATTGTGATGTTTGTGCGTTGCGGGCAAAAAAGAACAGAATGTCACACCACACACCCACACCACCACAAACACACACACACAAAAACACCACACACACCACACACACACACCAACACACACACACACACACACCACACACACACACACACACACAACACCCCACACCACACCCCACCCACACCCACACCACCCACCCCCACACACACCACAAAAACACACACACCACACACACACACAACACACAACACACACAAAAACACACCCACACCCCACACACAAACACACACACCCCACACACACACACACAACACACACACACACCAAAAAAGAGCATTGCACTAAATCATCTTGAGAATAAGATCAATCACAAACAAATACCATAGTACCTGTCCAGACGCCCTTAATTTGGGACAGGTAGTACAAGTTTCTTTTATGGCTGATTAGAGAAGATAGATACAAAACATTTACTCTTTCTTTTTCCACACTTTGGCTCCTATAGAGTAGACTGCAAGGTAAATCAAGCCCCATTATCCAAAACAGACGTCACTGTCTCTCCTCTGACACCTTTAATCTTACATATTACTTCAAGATATATATATGAACACAAAATTTGCCAGACACTCAAACATTTCAAAATTCAACTTTTTCTCTCCCCTTGTCAACCCTCCTAATAAGATAGACAGATTACTTTAGTAATTGCATGACTTCTTCCTCAGTCACAGGCCTTTATAATCATCAAAATGTATTTCTAATCAGGAACTGTACACTGTCTCCACTTCCCACGAGTCAACCAACCCTTGAGTCAGATTACCTGCGTCCCACACTCATTGCATCAGTACCGAGCCTGACGTGTGACTCCCCTGTTCTTTGATCACGTTTAGTACCCAACAAGAGCATCCTGCTTGTATTGCCGTCGGGTTACACGATCGTCCTTTGTACTCTGCTCGCCTGTCCACTTCCTACCCTTATAAATATAATGATAAAGATGAAGTAAGTAGATGATGAAGAGATGAAGTAAGTGAAGCAGTAATATAATAAAATAATAAAAAACAATGAATTAGTAATAAGGGTTATACAATACAAATAACTATTGATAACGCTTAAAAAAAAAAAAAGAGTATAGCCAAAACTTATACCATCACAATCATCAAAAACAATACCCTTTAAAGAGCTGAGGGCTTTGATAAGATTACAGCGTGAGAGCAGCAACACTAAGGCAACAAAGACACGCGTTGCCTCCCCTCCCCGCCCCTCGCCGCGTCAGGGTGCGTGGCGGTAATGGTCGCGTCGCGTCGTCAGGCATTACGCTGCGGTGATCACCTTTACTGCCGCCGGCGGGGGAGCAACAATTCATGACGCCGTTACTGCTTGATTGGGTGAGCAAAAAGAGAGAGAGAGAGAGAGAGAGAGAGAGAGAAAGAGAGAGAGAGAGAGAGAGAGAGAGAGAGAAGAAGAGAGAGAGAGAGAAGAGGGAGAGAGAGAGAGGAAGGGGAGAGAGGGAGAGAGCAGAGAAGAGAAGAGAAGACAGAGGGGGAGAGGGGAAAAAGACGAGACAGAGGAAGAGACAGAGGGAAGAGAAGAGGAAGAGGGCGAGACAGAGAAGAGAAAAGAGAGACGGAGAAGAGACAGAGCAGAGCAGAGAAGAGACAGAGACAGAGACAGAGACAGAGAAAAGAAGAGAGAGGAAAGAGAGAGAGAGAAGGGGAAGACTGACCAGAGGACAAACAAACAGTGAAGACGGAGATAATCAGCCCAGGTACTAAGGGTACGTGCCCAAGCATTAGCGGGAAACAATTCCAAAGTGTCATGGGGGGTTTCTTGAGAATGGCAGCCGAGGTACGGCATAATGTGGGGGCGTGTTGGGGGGGGATTTTTTTTATTTAGGGTTATTTTCACTTTTTTTTCTTTCGTTTTTGTTTTCTTGCGGGGGTTGTGTGTGGCGGGTTTCATGATGTTCGGGCACCGTTGGGGGTGAGGTTGTTTAATTTTGCTATCGAATGAAAGGTTAATTGTTTTAAAGAAGAAAAATTATTTTTTTTTTGGTCTTTCACGTGTATTCTTGTTTGTTGGTGTATGGGTTGAACTTTTTATTTCATCACGTTCGACCAAAAATCGCGGATCCGTGATGGCGTTTATGGAAGTTTACCTTCTATGTAGTTTACTTCCCATTACAAAGTAACATAATAGTACAAACAGGTATTTTTTCTTTAAGTATAGAATAGCATAGTAAATACGCAACGCATAGTATTGTGACTTGCGATAGAGATTATGAAGACAAGGTGAAAACGAATAACTTTTACAAAAAATTGTGTGTTGGCCAATATTCGTGATGGTAACACTTTTATCTGTAACGGCAATGTAATGCCTGTCATGGCAGTCTCACATTTAAGTGCGGAGGAAATATAATACAAGGGAAGTACTGGATAAGGACACACATTAATGGCCTTGATAAGATTTCTGCTTTATATGTAAAGCAGCTGAATACACTAAAACTTACATGATTTATTGTTATCATAAACCCATCGACAAGGAAAAAAATCCTAAATTTAATTGAAGAAGATATCAAAACTCAGTCAATTACATTTGTTGACGAGTATTGTCATTGGTCGAGTCGTTGACGAGTATTGCGAATAAATTAGAAAAATTGATATTAAGAGATAAATTCATATCTGAATAAAGGGAGGCGACCAACAGGAAACTCACCTCCTTTTAATTCTAGGAAAATCTGCTTCGAAGATTTAATTACGATAGCCTCGGATATAGTGCAGGAAAGCGATGGCCGAGTTCAACGTATTTGTCTTGTCAAAAGCTTTCAGTTTGTGTATCGCATCAGAGATTTGTTCTGGAGCTGAATAACGGAGGAGTTCGGAATCTTTTACTTAAATGAGTGGATGCTTTATCAAAAGAGGAATGAGGTTTCATTTCAGCAAATTAGAGTTGCTGCAAAATGTGTGCCAAGTGTGAGGAACCTTAGCAACGCAGAGGCACAAAGGAAAGTAATGTTTTCCTGCACTGGAAGAAAGGAGGTAGCGAGCGAATTACTAACACACATCACATGACTATTGTTAGAGATAAGAGCAAAGAGACATACGAAATTATTCAATGACCACATATAGAATACTGATTCAAAGAGCACGTTGGGTTTTGTTAATATGAATACTTACATTTGAATAAGTATCCGTGAAGCTATGGTGAGGAGGCGGGACATTACGAGCTTGACTCACTTCTCATCAAAATACAATTAGGTAACAATTCCAACGTCAGACTCAACCCCCTCCCACCCACTTACACACACAACACGCACGCTTGCACGCACGCACGCACGCACGCACGCACGCACGCACGCACGCACGCACGCACGCACGCACGCACGCACGCACGCACGCACGCACGCACGCACGCACGCACGCACAGCTGGTGTTGTATAGGAGACGAGTTACATGTCCTTATGCATGTACTAACGGTGCAACTGTCAGGTTACGTGATATATATATGTATATACCAAACTATTATACAATTAGGGCAACACGTTTCAAATGTTTCGTTGATGCAAAATAACAGTGTAAATGTCTTGAATAAATTACCTTTATTTTTGAGGTCAGTGTTAAGTAAGTGATGATGTAGATGAATATTATGAATATTTAGATGAATATTATGTATAGTTAGCCATTAGTCTTGTACAATCAGTTTTTCTTTATAACTATTTTAGTTTTTTTGTTAGTTAGGTAACATTGTATTTGTATGATTTAAATTATTGAATTTCTTGGAGCTGTGCTCCATACTTTTCTTATAAAGTCTGAGCTCACCCAATAAATTCAATTCAATTCAATTCAATTCAATTCAATTCAATTCAATTCAATTCAACACACACACACACACACACACACACACAACACAACACACACACACACACACACACACACACACACACACTCCGTTGGAGTTAGGGAGCTCCGTAGTGTAAGGGTTAGCACGCTCGGCTCACAACCGAGAAGTCCCGGGTTCGATCCCCGGGCGGAGCGAAGACAGACGGGCGGTCTTCTTAAAACCCGAGCCCCTGTCCACCCAGCAGTGCATGGGTACCGGGTGTTAGCCGGGGGTTTGTGTCCCGCCTCCCGGTGTGGTGGCTTTGGCCAACACTAAGGATGAATGAGAATAATAAAAATGTTGATATGGAGACGGGGCCATACGAGCGTTGCTCTGGCCCTGTTAAAATACAACTAGATGAATACAACTAGATGAATACACACACACACACACACACACACACACACACACACACACACACACACACACACACACACACACACACACACACGCCGTATCCCGTATATCACACTGTAACCGTCCGTATGGTCTTCGTAAAGTTACACAAAAAAAACTGGATGATCGCAAGCAGTTCCTCCTGCCGCCTGGCCTACCTAAGATTCAGATCCAAAAGGGGCCTTGCACTTATTCATCGATTTTCCAGGCACGGCAGGGAATAATGTGCCGGCAAAGTTACCACAGGAACAATCCCGAGCCAACCCTTGGACAGAAAGATTTGGCGGGTGGTGCAAGAAAAGATTACGTGATAACACATCTGGTACAGGATACAGTGTGCGTGTGCGTGTGCGTGTGCGTGTGCGTGTGTGTGTGTGTGCGTGTGCGTGCGCGCACGTGCGCTCGTGTGTGTGTTATATTCACCAGGGTCTTGATGTGGTCCTGATCGGGCCGCCCCAGCACTGATGCCCCGCACACCGGCGGGCGTGGAGGAACGCGAGGCTCACGCAGCTGCTGTTTGGCTGCCGCTTGCGCACCTTCTCAGTATTGACACATCTAGACAGGCGATATCAGCGGTGTCAATGCGAGGGATCTCTGACCGGAGGTGTCTGGCCATTACATATGCGTCATGGATATTCCTCGGCCGTTACCGTCACTAGTTCACTCTTGTGCCCCGTCCCGTCTGAGGCTCGACTTGCTGGATCCCTCCCGACGGTCATTTATCCTCTTTGCCCTTTGTTCCTCCATCTACCACCTCTATATGCCGCCCCTCCCATCTACCACTGCCTTGGCACACACGCCGCCAAAGCATGACGCAGGGAAAATATGTATGATTTCCTTTGTATCCAAGGAGGCTTGGAAGAGAGCAACGGACGCGGAAAAATGAACCTTTGAAGATTGTTCCGACCTCACCCAATCTCCCCTCATCGACAAGTGTTTGCCAACGTCTTGTAAGTCTCGCCGAAATAACCAGAGTCAAGTAAACAGTTCGGCCAACAACACAGCCTTGTTGTCTGCAGGGACATGACCACTTTGATATTTTACCATGCAATTATAAGAAAGTCAGTGTTATCTAAGGTGGAGTCCATCAGGACGGGCAGAGGATGGAGGGAAGGCAGTGGTCCGGAGTCCTCCGCTGTGTTGGTGACCTAAAATTTTGCATATTTATTGAGGGATCACGGAGGAGGCCTTACGGCAAATGGAACAACTAGAACTCATTTCAATCATTAAAACATTAGATGAGTATTTCGTAACGAAATGGTTAGTGTCGAGCTAGTAAATTGCCGTAGCAAATGGGTTTACAACGTAAAACCCTAAGCATATATCATCGTATATTTTTTATAGGTATATATCTCTCTCTCTCTCTCTCTCTCCTCTCTCTCTCTCTCTCTCTCTCTCTCTCCTCCTCTTCTCCTCTCCATCCTCTCCTCCTCTCTCTCTCTCTCTCCTCTCTCTCTCTCCTCTCTTCTCTCTCTCTCTCCTCTCTCCTCTCTCCTCCTCTCTCTCCTCTCTCCTCTCTCTCTCTCTCTCCCTCTCTCTCTCTCTCTCTCTCTCTCTCTCTCTCTCTCTCTCTCTCTCTCTCTCTCTTCTCTCTCTCTCTCTCTCCTCTCTCTTTCTCTCTCTTTCTCTCTCTCTCTCTCTCTCTCTCCTCTCTCTCTCTCTCTCTCTCTCTCTCTTCTCTCTTCCTCTCTCTCTCTCCCCTCTCTCTCTCCTCTCTCTCTCTCTCTCTCTCTCTCTCTCTCTCTCTCTCTCTCTCTCTCTCTCTCTCTCTCTCTCTCTCCTCTCTCTCTCTCTCTCTCTCTCTCTCTCGATATATATATATATATATATAATATAATATTATAATATATAATAGATAGTGTTACCCTTAGTCACCCCTAAAGCATTTTCTATGGAGTGTTGCCCTTAGTCACCCCTAAAGCATTTTCTGTGGAGTGATTGTGGTCCCGTAAATTAAGCGAGCATGTTGATGAGGTGGAAGCCAGGTGGTGCGGGGCTCTCTTTTTGGGTGGACAGCTTACTGTGAGGAGCTGGTTGTGGAGGCTCCGTGGATAGGCCACGTGTTGTGCTGAGAGTGGTATAAGGGAAGTAATTGTGTGTTGGGTGTGTGCTTGACTTGGTGATTGACTTGGTGTGTGATTGACTGATGGTGTATGGTGTATGGTGTATGGTATGTGTGTATCGGAAATGTGTGGCATAAGCAGCAGCTGGTTGTGTCGGAGGCGTGTAGCCTACAATATGATTGTATGTATGATTGGAGTGGTGATGACATGAGATGGTGCAAACTGTGTTGTGGGATGATTTCATAATTTATTTGATGTTTGAGACATCAAAGGGCAATCATTAATTCATTTATTTGTTTATGTACATGTTTGAGATTGAAAATATATTATATGTTAAAATAGGAGAAGTGAGTCAATATTTGCCTGGTGGTTGTGAGAGTGAGGTGTGGTTGTGAGAGTGAGGTGTGGGGAGTGAAAATCTAGTTGCCAACCAGCCAGCCCGGGATGACTTATCTAAGGGAGAAGCAAGGTACAGTGTTAGGTATTGCACAATATTTACTGTGCATGTTTTTGCAGCAAGGAGCTGCAGTGTGGTGAAGTGTGGCTGGGGACGTAACAAATATTTGGGGGCCTGTCCGGGGTAATTTTGATCTTGTGTGTGTGACCAGTGGACCACGTGGAGCCATAGCCTACCCTGCTACCCTGCCAACCCTGCCAACCTTGCAACCCTGCCACAGTGTCAACTCTGCCGGCTTACTATCTTTGCACTTCAGTACTGTGGTAAGCTCTGTACACTCCTATATTTATGATGGAGGGAAATGTGAGCAACTTTATGGTTAATCGTGAGGTGCACTACCTATATCAGTGTACCAGGAAGGAGTTAAAGAAATTAGCAGAGAAATTTGAAATAGAGTTGATATCTAGGCTCAAGGAGGATATGCAGAGAGAATTAGTGAAAGAATTAATAGACTTGGGTGTATTAAGTGAGGAGCAGGATGAAGATGAAAAAAAAAGGATGGGTTTGGAAGGAAAGAGCCTGGAGGAACAGGGGAGTGAAATGACTGATAGTGAGCAAGCATTATCACAGAGGCTGAGGTTGATGGAAATGGAAATCAGGTTGCAGAGAGAGAGAAATGTGGCAGTGAGGATGGAGGCAGAAGTTGAAAAAAGTAAGGCAGAAGTTGAAAAAAGTAAGGCGGAAATTGAAAAAAGTAAGGCAGAGGTTGAAAGAGAGAAAATTAGAACAGAGGCAGAGGTGCAAATAAAGAAAGTGGAAGTAGATAGTGGTGGTCACAGGGGAAGATCAAATGATGGAGTTAATTTAGTGCCAGAATTTGTGGAGGAGGAAGCAGAAAATTACTTTCTTCAATTTGAAAAGGTGGCAATATTGAGAGGTTGGCCTGAGGATGAATGGGCTTTATTGGTACAGACAAAATTGAAAGGTAAAGCAAGAGAGGCTTATGCAGGTTTGAGTGTAGAGGAATGTAATGAATATCAGGTTGTGAAGGAGGCTGTGTTACAAACTGTGAGAGTGGACCCTGAGATCTATAGACAGATTCAGAGATGTAAAGAAATCTCCAAACTTTACATATTTAGAGATGGCCAGAGAGTGTGCTTTCAAATTTGATAAATGGTTGAAGGCAGGAAATGTTAATGAAAAGGAGGACTTAAGGCAGTTAATGATGTTAGAACATTTTACAAATAATATGAAACCAGAGTTGAGATATGAAATTATGAAGCTTGATATAAAAGATGTGATGGAGGCTGGACGTAAGGCTGACCAACTTGAGGTGGCCTACGGGCTTTGTAATTCAGTGTCAAGGGTTAGACCTAGCCACCAGAGCTGGTCTGGTAACTCGGCTGGTTATGGGAGTAGTAAGGGGAACAAAAATGTTCATTTACACGGTATCGCAAATGAAAAAAAATGCTAGGTACTCAAGTAACTATGTGAAATCTAGTTTTGGAGGTAATTTTCAGAATCAGGCAGTATATTCAACCCCTCCCAAGAATAATAATGTCAGTAATGCTCCAAGGCAGAGTCAGTCCTTGATTAGATGTTATAAATGTGGTGAAGTTGGACACCTAAGTATATATTGTGGCAACCAACAAAGCTTGCCTCCCAAATGTCAACTTTGTGGTAAACAGGGACATAGGAAATATCAATGTTATAGGTATATGAATTCAAAGGAGGCAGGACTAACAGTATCCAGGAGAGGATGTGTAGAGCACTTGCCAACAAATGTTAACACTGAGAAGAAAGTTTTACCTGCGGTTGATTTTGAACCTTTTATTACTAAAGGACAGATGAATGTAGATGATGGTGCAGAGAGGGAAATTGTAATTTATAGGGATACAGGTGCCAATTTAAGTCTAGTACTTAAGAATACTGTGGAATGGAGTGAGAAGACTTTTACAGGTGTAGAAGTTGATGTTAAAGGTATAGGATCTTCAGGAATAGTCATTCCCATCCATTATGTGTGGCTTAAGAGTGGATTTGTCACAGGAAAAGTGAAGGTAGGAGTGAGTAATGAACTTCCAGTAACAGGTGTAGACATGCTCCTGGGGAATAATTTGGCGGGTGAACAGGTTGTCCCTACCCCTCAGCTTATGGGGAATCCTATAATTAGTCAGGATGATGACATTTTAGAGCCTGAAATATGTAAGGTTGAAGGAAAGGTAGAGGAGAGTATACTGTATCCAGCATGTGTAGTGACAAGGCTAAGGCCAAGCAAATAGAGGAGCGTGAGATGGACTTAACCTCATTGTTTGATAGAGTGGAGTCCCACATGGAGGTTGAACAGGTGAAAGGAGATGCGACTAAATGTGAGGCAGGGATTATGTCAGATTATATTGTGAGAAAGGAGGATTTGACAAGTGCACAATGGGAAGATGCGAGTCTAAAATCATTGTGGAGTGAGGCAGTGAGAAGAGGAGCTTCAGATGAGGATGTGGGATATTATGTGGAGAATGAAGTTTTAATGAGGAAGTGGAGGCCTACTGATAGCCCAGTAAATGATCATTGGATGGTGAAGACTCAAATTGTTGTTCCCAGGAAATATAGAGAGACAGTTTTAGAATTGGCCCATGAAAATAATTGGTCTGGTCATTTAGGTGTAAAAAAGACATTAAACAAAATAACAGCTCATTTTTATTGGCCAGGAGTAAAGAAGAGTGTAACTGAATATTGTAAAACTTGCCATGTATGCCAAGTGGTAGGAAAACCAAACCAAACTATAGTGAAAGCACCACTGTGTCCTATTCCTGTAGTGGGTGAGCCATTTAGTAGAATATGCATTGATATTGTGGGTCCTCTTCCTCCTTCTAAGAGAGGCAACCAGTATTTATTGACCATAATGTGTATGGCTACTAGATTCCCAGAAGCAATAGCATTGAGAAGTATTCATGCTAAAGTTATTGTGAGAGAGTTGGTGACATTTTTTTCGTGGGTTGGACTTCCTAAAGTAATACAATCGGATCAGGGTAGTAACTTCACTTCAAAATTGTTTGGTCAAGTGTTACAGGGGTTGAGAATTAATCAACAATTATCAAGTGCCTACCACCCGCAGTCACAGGGCTGCTTAGAAAGGTTTCACCAGACACTCAAAAAGACTCTGAGGACATATTGTATGGAATTGGATAGGGATTGGGATGAGGCTGTGCCGTTAGCACTGCTTGCTTTGAGAGATGCTTTACAGGAATCAACAGGTTTCAGCCCTTTTGAACTTGTGTATGGGCATGAGGTCAGAGGACCATTGAGGATGTTATATGATAAATGGTTAGGAAATGTAAATGTACCAAATGTTTTGGAATATGTAGCAAAGTTTAAGGAGAGACTGATGAGGGCTAGAGAAATTGCTGGTGAGAACTTAAAGGAATCTCAGAGGGATATGAAGAAATGGTATGATGAAAAGGCAAGCGAGAGAGATTTTCAACCTGGTGACAAGGTATTGGTGCCGTTCCCACTGCAAGGTAATCCTTTAAATGCTAAATACTGTGGGCCTTGTGTAATTGAGAAAAAGATTAGTGATGTAAATTATTTAGTAGAAACTCCAGGGAGACGCAAAAGGAATCAGCTATGCCATGTCAATATGTTGAAGCCATATCATGACAGAGAGAAGATACATGGAGTAGATGTTAATAATATAATTTGTGGGAATGTTGTGAAGTCTGAAAAGGATGATGTGGAGCATAAGGATATTTTAGTTAATGCTCCCATATTGATTACTCCTGATTATGACAAGACATTTTAGCTGTATGTGGATGCCAGTGGTGAGGGAATTGGAGGAGTGTTGATGCAGGAGATGGAAGGAGTTGATCATCCCATTGGATATTTCTCAAAAAAGTTATTGTTATACCAGAGGAATTATAGCATACCAGAGGAATTTAGGGGTTTCGGTGAAACTTATGCTGTTGCCCTTGACATATCAAAAACTTTTGATAGAGTCTGGCACAAATCTTTAATTTCCAAACTACCCTCATTCGGTTTCTATCCTTCTCTCTGTACCTTCATCTTAAGTTTCCTTTCAAACCGTTCTATTGCAGCTACTGTAGACGGACATTGTTCTTCTCCTAAATCTATCAATAGTGGTGTTCCCCAGGGTTCTGTCCTATCACCCACTCTCTTTCTATTATTTATTAATGATCTTCTAAGTCTAACTCAAAGCCCTATCAACTCCTACGCTGATGATTCTACTCTGCATTTTTCAACGTCGTTTATTAGACGTCCAACTCAACAGGAACTAAGTGATTCACGGAGAGATGCCACCGAGCGCCTAACTTCTGATCTTTCTATAATTTCTGATTGGGGCAAAGCAAGCCTTGTTTTGTTCAATGCCTCTAAAACCCAATTTCCTCACCTATCTACTCTACAAAACCTACCAGATAACTATCCCCTCTCCTTCAATGACACTCAACTGTCTCCTTCCTCTACAATGAACATTCTAGGACTGTCCTTTACTAAAAATCTGAACTGGAAATCTCACATCTCATCTCTTGCTAAAACAGCTTCTAAGAAGTTAGGTGTGTTGTGGCGTCTGCGTCCTTTTTTTTCTCCCTCCCAACTGCTTGCTCTCTACAGGGGCCTTATCCGCCCATGTATGGAGTATGTCTCACATGTTTGGGGAGGATCCACTCATACAGCTCTCCTAAACAGGGTTGAGTCAAAAGCTTTTCGTCTCATCAACTACTCTCCTCTGACTGACTGTCTTCAATCCTTAAATCACCGCCGCAATGTTGCTTCTCTTGCTCTCTTCTACCGTTATTTTCATGCTCACTACTCCTCTGAACTTGCTAACTGCATGCCTCCCCCACTCCCGCGGCCTCGCTGCACAAGACTTTCTACTCATTCTCATCCCTATTCTGTCCATCTTCCTAATGCAAGAGTTAATCAGTATCTTTACTCTTTCATCCCTTTCACTGGTAATCTGTGGAACTCTCTTCCTGTTTCAATTTTTCCATTTTCGTATGACATAAATCTTTTCAAAAGAAGAGTAACAAGACACCTCCCGAACTAAATTGGCCTACCCCTCTGTTTTTATTTTATTCTCTTACTGTCTTCTTTATAGGGACTGGCAACTGAGAGGGCTTTGTGTTACCCATTTTTGTTGTGCCCTTGGTCAGTTCCTTGGGATTTAATAAAAATAAAAAAAATAAAAATATTTGCACAATTAAGAATGAGGCTTTGGCGTCGATTTCGAATTTAAATCATTTTGATATATATGTAAAAGGGGCTGCGATGCCAGTGCAAGTGTTCACAGATCACAACCCCTTAGTTTTTGTAAATAGTATGAAAAATTCAAATCAAAGGTTGATGAGGTGGTGTCTACTGTTGCAGGAGTATGATTTAGTTGTTACCCATGTGAAAGGGAAGGATAATGTGATAGCAGACGCTCTTTCACGAGTTCCTGTAAGCTGTGAGCCCCCTTAATAGAGAACTCACATCTTTACTGGAAGGGGGGTGTTACCCTTAGTCACCCCTAAAGCATTTTCTGTGGAGTGATTGTGGTCCCGTAAATTAAGCGAGCATGTTGATGCGGGGGAAGTCAGGTGGTGCGGGGCTCTCTTTTTGGGTGGACAGCTTACTGTGAGGAGCTGGTTGTGGAGGCTCCGTGGATAGGCCACGTGTTGTGCTGAGAGTGGTATAAGGGAAGTAATTGTGTGTTGGGTGTGTGCTTGACTTGGTGATTGACTTGGTGTGTGATTGACTGAGTGTATGGTGTATGGTGTATGGTGTGTGGTGTGTGTGTGTCGGAGGTGTGTTGCGTGAGCAGCAGCTGGTTGTGTCGGAGGCGTGTAGCCTACAATATGATTGTATGTATGATTGGAGTGGTGATGACATGAGATGGTGCAAACTGTGTTGTGGGATGATTTCATAATTTATTTGATGTTTGAGACATCAAAGGGCAATCATTAATTCATTTATTTGTTATGTACATGTTTGAGATTGAAAATATATTATATGTTAAAATTGGAGAAGTGAGTCAATATTTGCCGTGTGTGAGGTGAGGTGTGTTGTGAGAGTGAGGTGTGGGGAGTGAAAATCTAGTTGCCAACCAGCCAGCCCGGGATGATTTCTCTAAGGGAGAAGCAAGGTACAGTGTTAGGTATTGCACAATATTTACTGTGCATGTTTTTGCAGCAAAGAGCTGCAGTGTGGTGAAGTGTGGCTGGGGACGTAACAATAGATAGATAGATGGACTGATAAACTGATCGATAGATCCTCCACCTCCCCCATCCCTTCATAAGGAACACGTGATCTTATCGTCTTCCTCAAGGACACAGGGTGAGAGGATGTGAGAAGGTCCTTCCTCACTGAGGGTTTTATTGTTCCCGGATAAACAGTGTGCAGATGTGTCCATTCAGAACCCAAATGGTAATTCTTGACGTGCACGAAAATCATTATAGTTGCAATCTCTACTTGCAAAGACAACAATAAAACAATAAAAACGTGTCTAACTTTTATCAGTACGACTATTCCGTAGTTGCTACGACACCTGACGCAGTGTAGTTTGGGGTTACGTACGTGTGTAGACGTTTTTCCGAATCCAGCACCTTGGGTGACGACCTCCACCGCTTTGATCAGTCTTGTGGGGTGAGTCCTCGTCGTCGGCGTATTTCTCGTAGTCTGCCTGACGTGAATCTTGTGTTTGTGGAGTTATTAGTTATCTAATGAGAAGGAAGGAATGAAGAAAGGGAGGAGGGAAGGAAAACAAAAGAGAAGGCGGTGCAGTAGGAAAGAAAGCGAGATAAGAGTCACTGCAAGTAACTTATGAAAGGGAAGGGACTGATCAAGATGGAAATGAGAAAAGTGAGGCAAAGATAGTAGAATCAGAGACTCAGGAAATGAAGGCTGGACTTGTAGGCCTTAGTATTGCAGCCCTATATAGGTGTACAGCACGCAGGGGTGGAGGGGGAGGGAGGAGAACACGAAATGGATAAATAAGACGAAATGGATAAATAGGACGAAACAGTATACGGGAGGTAGGGGATGGCACCTGCACAGTAGAATGGACACTAAACCCCTTGAGGCCCAGAACATAATTTCCATTGTAATTTAGCTACCATTAGACGATTTTTTGTGAATATAAGCAACATTTTTAGCTAAGACCTGTTTAGTATCCTTGTCCACTCATTAATTTGGTATATGAAGTTACTTTTCGTAATTCTATGGCTCGACAACAGACATTTCATATAGCAAAGGAAAGATATGGCGTGAAAAGGTTAATACTTGGGAAGGTTTAAATGACATGAATGAAGAAGAAAGGAAATAGAGTTTAACCCCTTGAGGCCCAGAACGTAATTCCTCCGCCAACGAAGTTGGAGGGGTTATGATTTCACCCCGATCTGTCTGTCTGTCAGCTATGGGTTAAATAGTCCCAGCTATGGTTAAATAGGGGCAGCCTGGAGTTAATCCCTACAGGGGGTTCTGCGTCCTGGCCACGGTGAGCAGTAAGCCAATCCCTGACATAGATTGGTTGGGGGGGGTTTGCAACCCTTCCCTGTAAAACTAAACTAGCCACAAACATAATAACAGGTAGAGGCCGGGGGCGCGGTAATCGCGCCCCCGACCCGGTTTTGCCGAGGGGGCCCGACCATGCAAACCCCTCCTATTCTGACGCAGGGGAGGGGTCTGCCTATGACGAGTGGGCGGCTCGGCAAGCCCTCGGGAATCCCGCACTCAATTCAAGTGGTAGGGCCCCCCTGCCCAACTTTTTCTTATGGGGGTGGCCGGGCGGTGCAGAGGCGGGGCGCCTGCCCGTCGATCACTCCTGGGATCAAACCTGCGATGGTTCTTCGTGTGGGCTTGTGGAACGTTCTGCGCTCTCAGACTGATCATCGACTACGCTCTCCTATTCGGGCGAGCTCAGTAGGGGCTGAGGGGGTGGTTATAGTGGGAACTCTCTGAACGAGGAGGCTGGCAGTGGCGGAGACTAGCAGTGTAGCAGTGGGGGTTACACCTACTACTGTTCCGGCAATGAAGCAATGGTCACCGTGGTACGGGGAAGTAGCTCTATGCATCTCCAGCAAACTGCAGCCATCAGTTGTTGAGGTTACTTCCGGTTATGAGCGTATAATGCGGGTGAGGATGAAACACCACTGGGGTTTCATGTCTCTTGTTTGCAGGTGTACGCTCCTACCGGGGAGATGCGAAAACTGAAGAAAAGGAGGTGTTCCTACGCCAAAACTCACGACTCTGTATTAGACCAGTGTCTCCTCAGGACACACTCATTGTCCTTGGGCGACTTCAATGCTACTACTGGCACTGTGAGGATGGCTACGAGTTGGTGTGTTGGTCCCCATGGCTCCGTAACCAGAAACCCACCAGTTCTCTGCTTCTGAACTTGCAAAAAGGTCCAGAAGGTTGAGAATTGCAGGTTCTGGTATCAGAGACCAGAGCTGCACCGCTGGACATGGTATAGTAATGCCGGAGGGGTAGCTAAGGAGATCGCCACATCCTCGTTTAGTACTCGTTGGAGGATCCTCCAGAAACTTCGAGGGTTTACCGGAGTGCTGAGATTCTTTGAACAGATCACAGACTATGTTTTGTTGCTACACTAGCTTCATGGTTCATCCCAGAATAATCCTGAAGAGGTAACCATACTGTTTTTCATCCTTGAGAACTGAAGGACTTGACATGTCTCATGAGTATGCGGTGGCAGTCTCAAATCGGTTTGATGTGCTCGGTGCTCTCGGGGATCCTGTAGAACTGTGGGATACCTTCAAACGTGAAACTCTACAGGCTGCCAAGGAGTGTATTGGGGAGCGCCCGAGGTCAAGGCGTGGTTTTGTCTCGACGGAGACGCTGGAGAAAATCGAGGAGAGTCGCGCTGCCAGGCTGGCTGGGAACCGGGACCAGCACAGGGCTCTGTCACGCCGGACTAGAACCCTCCTGAGGAGAGACAAGGAGAGGTATGTCAGGAGTCTCGCTGAGGATGTCGAGGGTCATTTGAACGCTAATGACCTCCGACCCGCCTACCGAGCCCTGAAGAAGCTCCGTTCCAAGTCTCCTTCTCGGGCGAGTGCTATTCGAACAGCAGATGGGCGCCTCGTGTCGGACATGGATGGGCAGATGGCTCGTTGGGCTGAGTACTTTGGGCAGTTGTTCACGGTGGACCCTCCAACTGAGCAGCTTCACACCACTGGGTTACAGGCAGTGGATGCCGATCCTCCCATTGACGAAACCGCACCCTCTCTTGACGAAGTCAGAGAGGCTGTAGCAAAGTTGAAGGGTGGAAAGGCAGCTGGTGTTTGTAATATCAGTGCGGAGCTCCTCAAAGCTGGGGGTGAGGCCATGATCCGCGGGTTGCATGCTGTCCTGACTGCCGTGTGGCAATCAGGTACCATTCCTCCTGACTGGAAAAGGGGGCTGGTCGTCCCTATCTGGAAAGGGAAAGGGGACCGTCAGGACTGCAACAATTACCGCGGTATTACACTGCTCAGCGTACAGGCAAGGTGCTTGCCCATCTATTGCTGACACGAATTCGCAGTCATCTGGTGAAGCATCAGAGACCTCAGCAGTCTGGGTTCACGCCTGGTAAGTCAACAACGGACCGTATCCTAGCGCTTCGTGTCCTGGTGGAACGCCGACGTGAGTTTCGACAGGGGATGCTTGCAGCCTATGTTGATCTCAAGAAGGCGTTTGACTCAGTGCATCGTGAGTCACTCTGGGATCTTCTGCGACTTCGAGGGATTCCTGCAAGGACTATTGGTTTGATACCTGGTCTGTATTCTGGGACTGAGAGTGCTGTGAAGTGTGGGGCAGGTGTATCCAGCTTCTTTCCTGTGAATACAGGAGTGGGCAAGGGGTGCGTCCTTGCCCCATCACTTTTCAAACGCTTGTACTGGACTTGGGTATTGGACAAGGTTGTAGTCAAAGTGAATTGTGGACATCCGTCCGGCCACCCAGATCACTGATCTTGTTTTTGCCGTGATGCAGTAATCTTTGCTGAGATCGCTGGAGGTCCTGGTTGGTGGCTCTCGTGGGCGCTGCACGAGGAGGCAAAGCCTTTGGACTTGATGTCTCCTGGCTCAAGACCAAGGTCCAGGTGTTTGGAGACTTACTAATGAAGCAGTAACAAGTCTGTTCATGCGTGGGCGAGGACATTGAGATCTTGGAAAGTTTTACATACCCTGGTAGCGCAGTCCAATAATGACGGCGGTCACTGTGTCAAGAAGCCTTACGGCGGATTGGCATATAGACCACGGTGTTATGGACTCGCTCAGCGGGAGTATTTGCGTTGTCGGTACTGTGCAGGAGGACAAAGATCCGGATCTTCAGTCGCTTGTGATCCCTGTCTTACTCTATGGTTATGAGACATGGACACTAAATAGTGACTTGAAGAACGATCATGCCTTTGGTAATAAGTGTCTTTCGCCAACCATGGGGTATCGCTTGCTGGGATGATTACGTGTCAAAATCAGCGATGCACCATGAGACTGAATCGAGCCATTACACTGCATAGTCCGTCAGCCCACTTCGGTATATGGCATGTGGCACGCTACCTGAAACCGCTCCCTTCCATCGGGTTGTATCTGTAGAACAATCCGGCTTGGATGAGGCCCAAGGGGGCCGCCCCACAAGGCCCTCGTGGCTGGGGCAAGTTTGATGTTTCCTCTGTCGAGCACTGCTTGGTATGGGAAAGGAGCCTGCATGGGAACTCGCGCGTCGTGGTTGACCCCCTGAGACCCCGGGAGTGTGGCGTCGGTAGGGGTGGGAGATGCGACGGGGCGTCCCCCGGCGTATGCCGCCCAAGGATTGAATTGATTGAATAGATACATGGAGTTTTTGCCATTCTAATCTCCCATTTCCTAACTTTCTTCGCGTGCCGTTTTATGTTGCTGTTTCTGCATTTCCTCTGAGTATTCCTTCATACTTTATGTGGAATAACAAAACACATCTTGACCGCTTTGTAGGCTTTACTTACCACAAAACTCTTGTGCATTCCTTGTAACAATATTACTCAGTATCAGAGTGGAAATTACACCAAATAAACACTTTTATAACACAGTAATACACGTCCCAAGGTATATTGGAACACCCCATATATTGGAACCAACCCCCTGGCTTGGTTGCTTGCTTCTGTAGGACTGATCCACACCTGCTAGCTCCTTTTGTACCAACCACATTGACTACTACGCGGTGGTTGCCAAACCTACGTAAATGGATGAACTACCACAACCCATCAAATAGTTACCTTAGTATATGACAGTATCCATCACAATAGTTTCATCACTAACTAATTACATTCTCCCCCTTCCAACAAAAACGTGTACCTACGATGCCTCAAAAGAGTATAGGACGCCTGATACGCTCGTCTCCTTAGAACCGGCACAGACCCTCTCAGACTCATGTTTTTGATGAGGATTGAAGCTCAGAACCAGAATCATCAGCTTCTCACAATACTGCTTCAGGAGAACCTCGAACCATGAGCTCATTTGCAGTGTCCGGAGTCCTGGGCTGGGAGCTCACTACCCGCTGGGGCCAATGCCGAGTAGATACCGTATCCTCCCTGCCATCTGGATACCGCATATGAGCGTAGTGAGGGTTCGCTTGTAGGAGTTCCCTTCATTCTACTAAGGATCAGTTTTGTTCGCCGAACATGACCTTCAGTAGCACCGAGACCAGGGTTATCCACAACCAAGATGGGACTGTAGCTCCTGCGGACGAACGACGAGTATAATTAAAAGTCGTTCATTGAGGGGTTAACATTGGTGGCGGTATTTAGTAATGAGCGGAATCTGAGTGAAGAGCATCAGGCAACACTTTTTGCCAGTACTAGTGTTGGTAGATCACGAGACTTCAAAGCAGTTTGTGATGGCCTTCCATATAGTTCCATTGAAGCGCCTCAACTTGCCCGTTACCTAATAGTGAGGCAGCTTAGGCACCGATTTCAAGGGATGGGGACATGCCGGATAAAAGCACCAATGTTGATCGGCAATCTTCAGGGGTCCCGCTCTGATTCTATAACCGGGCCAAGCGATTACGACACTCTTAATGCTTCTACGATACTTTTTGTAATGTGAGCAATTTAAACACATAACGAAAATCAAGAAAAAATGTAAACCTCTTCAGACCGTGCGTATATTTACCCAAACATGGTGCAAAATGCCATGTTTCTTGTTAAGTATTTTCGGGAGTATGGTGGCTCATTATTTGGCCCATTAGGGGGTTATAATCAACACAGGAAATAACATACTTAGTACACAATTAAGTAGGAGAGCAAAGGGCATGAAAGGTCAGTTCAAAGGTTTTAATGGAGGATCTGCTAAAAACTAAACATTAAAACATGGAAACTGCAGGTTAAGGTCTTAACCCTTCTCTGCACAAAATTCAATTACTACATTTCACACAAGCCGGCTAAGTACTTCTCACATCGGCAGCGCCAAAGTTGTGCACTTCCACCGCGCCTTCTTGCAGAGCATCGCCCTCCCACACGTGCACATGGCGCTTTGCAACCACTTGATCAGTCCGCTGCAGGCCTGGGAGCCACAGGCAGGTTGGCCCACACAGGAGCCAGGTCTTCGTGGCACTCTCAGAGTCCATCCAAAGCCCTCTGAGGTTGGAGGCTTCTGCTCACAAGACCCATGGTTGCCCAGATTCCAGTTGGTAGACTGCGCGCAGGTGTGTGCTGCAGAAGGGCTCTTGCGTTGGGGGAATGTTCTCCATTGTCCTGTTTTTCTGGGAGAAGAAAACATGCCTCTAGTGGCCCTACGTGCCTCGTTCACAGGTCCAAGTTGCTCTTTTTATTGTAGATGATCACGGTGAAGCGCTCGAGCAACTGGAATTCCTTGCAGTCACTGTCACAGTCATGTAATTGTTCATGAGGTTTTTGGTTGAAGGCTTCCGTCCCCTCCCGTAGGCTTTCCCAAAGGCCTCCCATACCGATTTCTTCCCTTTGCCAAAGAAAGCGGAAGTTGTGTCGCAGCCCGTGAAGTTTGTGAACATAGTCAGTGCCTTTGACCTATCTTTTCCCAGAGCATAGCATATGGCATTGATATCCAGGTACATGAAGTTCTTTCCCAGTTCCAAAGGCTACCCAGATGGCTGCCTTTCTGATGTGGCTGGTCAGGGAATGATACTTTCCTATCAGTATGACAACGACGTCTGTGTCGACAGTGCGTACCAAACAGGTGGTGCATCCCTTGTCCAGCGCATTTTTTTCAGGTGAACGACAATCTTGTATCGGCCCTCTTCATGGTCAATCGTGGCATGGAGTGGTCGGAACCTCTGCTGATCAACATCTGTGCCTGATGGTTATGAAGACTCCTTCCGTCTGGCCAGTCATTGGAGCCCGACTTTGTCTGGGAAAGGAAACTGGAAAAGCTCCTCCTTGTTTGTGGAATTCCGGAGGAAGTGGGCCAGTTGCTGGGCACCTTGGTTGGACCGCCGACCTTTCTCCGCAACCTTTTCCCCTTTTCTCTAGTTGACTCCTGATACTGCTGGCAAGTAGCTGTCCCAGACCACACGACTCTTCTGCAGGATTCAAGTAGCTTCAGGATGTGGGGGATGCAAACGCCATTAGCATTGAATGTTTGGTGACATTAGTATGAGGAAACAGGATAACCCACCAGCAACACCGTCGAGAATTCTTGCATCAGAAACGGCGGTGTAAATGCATTTAATTAAATAAAAATAAAAAATAAAGTTCTATTATGCAGGCTATCCTATCGGGGAGGCTGGTTTAGCAGTGGTTAGCGTCTCTCAGTGGCGTTCTCGGTGACCGAGTTCGATTCCCGAAGAAAACCAAAATCTTTCTGACACGTCGAGTGGCCTAAGAAAAACCCCAAAGCCCCCGCCCATTAACTTCTACCTTCGATTGCGAGTGCATCGGATGACACAGGGGGGCCGGCATGACCTCTAATCACAGGGCGTCACTATAAAAAATCCGCCTGCGCCACCAGGACGAGGGCCAACCATCACAGCCCTAAGTGAACCTCCGGGGCTTAACTACCGAGCCCCGGGTCCACTATTGCCTACAGGCGCTATAGGCACAAAATGTTAAATAAAAAAAATAAAAAAAAAAAGATTGTGTTTTAAAAAAATGTTCGGATCGCTTGGGGGCCGGTTCTAGAATTGAAGCTTGGATTCTGAGGAATACCTTGAAAAAATGTGGTGCTTTTATCGGCATGTCCCCCATCAACTACCTAAGTGCCTCACTATGTAGGTTTGGGCAGGGGTTAAAAAGTCTTATTACTCCTTATTATACAACTAGTGATTATGGTGAGATGTTATATATTGTCATTATCTAAATCAATGTAGCACCGTGTGGTTTACCTTAAATAAGGGTGATTTAAAGATGTTAGATGAGGTGACTGATGGCGGGGCAGAGTGACGGAGAGCCTTGCCGTGGGGCCTCCCCATATCACATATATTCACCATTTCTACCCACACATACACCTTTTACCACCAAAAAACTAGCAACACAGGCTCCTTTCTTATACAAACTACTATCTGATACATTAAAACTCCTTAAAACGCAAGCATTCCGAATAAAACGAAAATTAGTTTGAGATGACGGGGACAGAAGGCGGGGAGAGGCAGCCTGGCATGCCATTCTTGCCCGGAAATATGTCTTGCTGACTTGTGATTGGTCGAGAAGTTTTAAAAAAATGTTGTCATCGGCTGGTGACTGATGATGAGCTGATGACGTCATACTCGTCTTAGCCAGTCAGCGCCTTCGACGCGTAACGACCGACCGAGGAAGGCTTTGAAGCTTTGGTCGTAAGGAGAAGAAGTTCGGAGAGATGGTCGTTGCTGGCGCTACTACCTTTGTTGCTGGGTTCCCGCCCTGGACTATTCACGCGACAATGTTTTGAAATTACAAGCTGCGTAGCAGCCTGCGGCCCGTCCGATAAACAGATATAATGGTCTATGGACTAACATATAGACTGGTTTATATATAATATATATATATATATATATAATATATATATATATATATATATATATATATATAATATATATATATATATATATATATATATATATATATATATATATATTTATATATATATATATATATATATATATATATATTATATATAATTATATACTATATATATATATATATATATATATATGATATATGTACTGTATCAACTGCGTAAATGCTTGTTCTATAATATTATCAAAGAAAAAACAGTAAAACACGCTAAAGAAATGCCATTACGAGACTATGAAGAAATATGCATGAACTTAATTAATATTCACTTAACTCTTCGCCATTTAAAACTTTGCGAGTCAACTTTTATCATGAAGGGTATCAATAGGAGCGTAATTTTATTAGCTTTCCATTGATATATTTCGTTATCTGATAAATGAATTAGAACTATGCATAAATTAGCGTTAAATAAATAAATAAAATCATTAATCGGGTAATTTTCCAGTTTGATGATGTTAATTATATACTTATACTAGCCGCAAAGCCGCCCTCCGGGCGGACTTTTTGGCTAGCTCCTGCGGAGGGCTATTGGTGGGCCTTCGGCCCACCAACTGTGTTGGTGGGCCTTCGGCCCACCAAAACATGGACTCTCCAGATAGCCCCTTCTAACTTCCTAAAAATCATGGATGTAGAAATGTAGTACTCCCCCCACCCATTCACTCCACCCATTACCCATCACCCCCCACCCATTCACTCACCCATTACCCATCACCCCCCACCCATCACTCACCATTACCCATCACCCCCCACCCATTCACTCACCCATTACCCATCACCCCCACCCATTCACTCACCCATTACCATCACCCCCCACCCATTCACTCCCCCATTACCCATCACCACACCCATTCACTCACCCATTACTCATCACCCCCCACCATTCACTCACCCATTACCCATCACCTCCCACCATTCACTCACCCATTACCCATCACCACACACCCATTCACTCACCCATTACCATCACCCCCCACCTATTCCCTCACCCATCACCCATCACCCCCAACCATCACCCCCACCCATTCACTCACCCATCACCCCACACCCATTACCCATCACCCCACCCATTCACTCACCCATTACCCATCACCCTACATCAAGGCTTCCTCAATTCTCGCAACCTACTTTTGTTTTCACATTTCTCGCTAATAGGCTGCTAAAAAAAAAAAAAAAAAAAAGTGATCGGATCATCTCATAAGTGGGCTTATGACCTTCCCCTGGTCAACCCGATTCCAAAAATATGCCATATGAGGTGTTTGCGCCACGGGGGGCGGAACCTATACCACACACACACACACACAGACAGACAGACACACTTTCGCTTTTATTAATATAGATAGAAGATATTTCGTTGTCTGATAAATGAATTAGTAACATGTATAAATTAGTGTTACCCTTAGTCACCCCTAAAAACATTTTCTGTGGAGTGATATGATTGTGGTCCCGTAAATTAAGCGAGCATGTTGATGAGCTGGATAGAAAGTGGAGCGAGGGTCTCTTTTCGGGTGGACAGCTTAGGAGCTGGCGGTGGAAGCTCCGTGGATAGGCCACGTGTTGTACTAGGTGTGGTACAAGGGAAGTAAATTGTGTGTTGGGTGTGTGCTTGAGTTGGTGATTGACTTGTTGTATGATTGACTGATGGTGTAAGGTGTTGTGTGTCGGAGGTGTATGGCGTGAGCAGCTGGTTGTGTGGAGGCGTGTAGCCTGTGTGGTGTGAGCAGCAGCTGGTTGTGTGGAGGCGTGTAGCCTGTGTGGTGTGAGCAGCAGCTGGTTGTGTGGAGGCGTGTAGCCTGTGTGGTGTGAGCAGCAGCTGGTTGTGTGGAGGCGTGTAGCCTGTGTGGTGTGAGTAGCAGCTGGTTGTGTGGAGGCGTGTAGCCTGTGTGGTGTGAGCAGCAGCTGGTTGTGTAGAGGCGTGTAGCCTGTGTGGTGTGAGCAGCAGCTGGTTGTGTGGGAGGGTGTAGCCTGTGTGTGTTGAGCAACAGCTGGTTGTGTGGAGGCGTGTAGCTGATGGTGTGTGGTTTGTGTACGTGTTGACTGGCGTGTAAGCCTGATGGTGTGTGATGATGTGGATTGATGTTTGAGACATCAAAAGGGTTATGATAGATTTATTTCTTTGTTTATGTATATATATGATTGTGTAAATATATAATATGTTAAATAGAAAATGAGTCAATATTTGCCTGGTGGTTGTGAGAGTGAGGTCTGGTTGTGAGAGTGAGGTCTGGTTGTGAGAGTGAGGTCTGGTTGTGAGAGTGAGGTCTGGTTGTGAGAGTGAGGTGTGGTTGTGAGAGTGAGGTGTGGGGAGTGAAAATCTAGTTATCAACCAGCCGGCCCGGGAGAACTTCTCTTAAGGGAGAAGTAAGGCACATTGATAGGTATTGCACAATATTTACTGTGCATGTTTTTGCAGCAAGGAGCTGCAGTGTGGTGAAGTGTGGCTGGGGACGTAACAGATATTTGGGGGCCTGACCGGGATAGAATTTTGATCTTGTGTGTGTGACCAGTGGACCAGTGGAGCCATAGCCTACCCTGCCAACCCTGCCAACCCTGCAACCCTGTCACAGTGTGAACTCTGCCGGCCTACTATCTCATGCACTTCAGTACTGTGGTAAGCTCTGTGCACTCCTATATTTATGATGGAGGGAAATGTGAGCGACTTTATGGTTCATCGTGAGGTGCACTACCTATATCAGTGTACCAGGGAGGAGTTAATGAAATTAGCAGAGAAATTTGAAATAGAGTTGATATCTAGGCTCAAGGAGGATATGCAGAGAGAATTAGTGAAAGAATTAATGGACTTGGGTGTATTAAGTGAAGAGCAGAATGAAGATGAAAGAAAAAGGATGGGTGTGGAAGGAAAGAGCCTGGAGGAACAGGGGAGTTAAGTAACTGATAGTGAGCAAGCATTATCACAGAGGCTGAGGTTGATGGAAATGGAGATCAGGTTGCAAAGAGAGAGAAATGTGGCAGTGAAGGCAGAGGTTGAAAGAGAGAAAATTAGAACAGAGGCAGAGGTGCAAATAAAGAAAATGGAAGTAGACAATGGTGGTCACAGGGGAAGATCAAATGATGGAAAAGTTCATTTTGTGCCAGAATTGGTGGAGGAGGAAGCAGAAAATTACTTTCTTCAATTTGAAAAAGTGGCAATTTTGAGAGGTTGGCCTGAGGCTTTATTAGTAGAGACAAAATTTAAAGGTAAAGCAAGAGAGGCTTATGCAGGTTTGACTGTAGAGGAATGTAGTGAATATCAGGTTGTGAAGGAAGCCGTGTTACAAAATGTGAGAGTGGACCCTGAGATCTATAGACAGAGATTCAGAGATGTAAAGAAAACACCAAACTGTACATATTTAGAAATGGCCAGAGAGTGTGCTTTCAAGTGTGATAAATGGTTGAAGGCAGAAAATGTAAATGAAAAGGAGGACTTAAGGCAGTTAATGATGTTAGAACATTTTAGAAATAATCTGAAACCAGAGTTGAGGTATGAAATTATGAAGCTTGATATAAAAGATGTGATGGAGGCTGGACGTAAGGCTGACCAACTTGAGGTGGCCTACGGGCTTGTAATTCAGTGTCAAGGGTTAGACTTAGCCACCAGAGCTGGTCTGGTAACTCGGCTGGTTAGGGGAGTAGTAAAGGGGAACAAAAATTTTCATTTACAAGGTATCGCAAATGAAAAAAATGCTAGGTACTCAAGTAACTATGTGAAATCTAGTATTGGAGGTAATTTTCAGAATCAGGCAGTATATTCACCCCCTCCCAAGAATAATAATGTCGGTAATGCTCCAAGGCAGAGTCAGTCCTTGATTAGATGTTATAAATGTGGTGAAGTTGGAAAACCTAAGTATATATTGTGGCAACCAACAAAGCTTGCCTCCAAATGTCAACTTTGTGGTAAACAGGGACATAGGAAATATCAATGTTATAGGTATATGAATTCAAAGGAGGCAGGACTGACAGTGTCCAGGAGAGGATGTGTAGAGCACTTGCCAACAAATGTTAGCACTGAGAAGAAAGTTTTACCTGCAGTTGATTTTGAACCTTTTATTACAAAAGGAAAGATGAATGTAGATGATGGTGCAGAGAGGGAAATTGTAATTTTGAGGGATACAGGTGCCAATTTAAGTCTAGTACTTAAGAATACTGTGGAATGGAGTGAGAAAACTTTTACAGGTGTAGAAGTTGAGGTTAAAGGTATAGGATCTGCTGGAATAGTCATTCCTATTCATCATGTGTGGCTTAAGAGTGGATTCGTCACAGGGAAAGTGAAGGTAGGAGTGAGTAATGAACTTCCAGTAACAGGTGTAGACATGCTCCTGGGGAATGATTTGGCGGTGTGAACAGGTAGTCCCTACCCCTGAGCTTATGGAGAATCCTATAATTTGTCAGGATGATGACATTTTAGAGCCTGAAATATGTAAGGTTGAAGGAAAGGTAGAGGAGAGTATACTGTATCCAGCAATGTGTAGTGACAAGAGCTAAGGCCAAGCAAATAGAGGAGAGTGAGATGGATTTAACCTCATGTTTGATAGAGTGGAGTCCCACATGGAGGTTGAAAAAGGTGAAAAGGAGATGAGACTAAATGTGAGGCAGGGATTATGTCAGATTATATTGTGAGGAAGGAGGATTTGACAAGTGCACAATGGGAAGATGAGAGTCTAAAATCTTTGTGGAGTGAGGCAGTGAGAAGAGGAGCTTCAGATGAGGATGTGGGATATTATGTGGAGAATGAAGTTTCAATGAGGAAGTGGAGGCCTACTGATAGCCCAGTAAATGATCATTGGATGGTGAAAAAACTCAAATTGTTGTTCCTAGGAAGTATAGAGAGAAAGTTTTAGAATTTGGGACATGAAAATAATTGGTCTGGTCATTTAGGTGTAAAAAAGACATTAAACAAAATAACAGCTCATTTTTATTGGCCAGGAGTAAAGAAGAGTGTAACTGAATATTGTAAAACTTGCCATGTATGCCAAGTGGTATAAAAACCAAACCAAACTATAGTGAAAGCACCACTGTGTCCTATTCCTGTGGTGGGTGAGCCATTTAGTAGAATATGCATTGATATTGTGGGTCCTCTTCCTGCTTCTAAGAGAGGCAACCAGTATTTATTGACCATTATGTGTATGGCTACTAGATTCCCAGAAGCAATAGCATTGAGAAGTATTCATGCTAAAGTTATTGTGAGAGAGTTGGTGAATTTTTTTTCGTGGGTTGGACTTCCTAAAGTAATACAATCGGATCAGGGTAGTAACTTCACTTCAAAATTGTTTGGTCAAGTGTTACAGGGGTTGAGAATTAATCAACAATTATCAAGTGCCTACCACACACAGTCACAGGGCTGCTTAGAAAGGTTTCACCAGACACTCAAAAAGACTCTGAGAAAAAAAAAAAGTATGGAATTGGATAGGGATTGGTATGAAGAATAGTTAGTTGTTTTCAAAGATTGGTGAATGAAGTATTGAAGGGGGTAAAATGTTGTACTGTATATATAGATGATATTGTACTGTATTCTGAGAATGGGAGGAGCATCTAAAGTTGTTGGTTGAAGTATTTAGGAAATTGGATGATGCAAATCTCACAGTGAACCTGATGAAAAGTGATTTTGTGAAGGCTTCAGTGGATTATTTAGGATTTAAGGTTGGACAAGGAGAGGTGAGACCACTTAATGCCAAAGTGAAAGGCATTATGGATTTGCCTTCTCCAACAAACAGGAAGGAGCTGTTGAGATTTTTGGGGATGAGTGGTTATTATAGGAGATTTTGTAGAAATTTCTCAGCAGTTGCACTGCCATTAACCAGGTTGTTGTGTAAAAAGATGAAATTTGTGTGGAGCGAGCACTGTGAAGAGGCTTTCAAGAAAAATTAAGGAATATTTTAGTTAATGCTCCCATATTGATTAATCCTGATTATGACAAGACATTTAAGCTGTATGTGGATGCCAGTGGTGAGGAATTGGAGGAGTGTTGATGCAGGAGATGGAAGGAGTTGATCATCCCATTGGATATTTCTCTAAAAAGTTATTGTTATACCAGAGGAATTATAGCACAACTGAGAAAGAGGCTTTGGCGTTGATTTTGAATTTAAATCATTTTGATATATATGTAAAAGGGGCTGCGATGCCAGTGCAAGTGTTTACAGATCACAACCCCTTAGTTTTTGTAAATAGTATGAAAAATTCAAATCAAAGGTTGATGAGGTGGTGTCTAATGTTGCAGGAGTATGATTTGGTTGTTACCCATGTGAAAGGGAAGGATAATGTGATAGCAGACGCTCTTTCACGAGTTCCTGTAAGCTGTGAGCCCTCTTAAGAGAGAACTCACATCTTTACTGGAAGGGGGGTGTTACCCTTAGTCACCCCTAAAAACATTTTCTGTGGAGTGATATGATTGTGGTCCCGTAAATTAAGCGAGCATGTTGATGAGCTGGATAGAAAGTGGAGCGAGGGTCTCTTTTCGGGTGGATTAGGAGCTGGCGGTGGAAGCTCCGTGGATAGGCCACGTGTTGTACTGAGTGTGGTACAAGGGAAGTAAATTGTGTGTTGGGTGTGTGCTTGAGTTGGTGATAGACTTGGTGTATGATTGACTGATGGTGTAAGGTGTTGTGTGTCGGAGGTGTATGGCGTGAGCAGCTGGTTGTGTGGAGGCGTGTAGCCTGTGTGGTGTGAGCAGCAGCTGGTTGTGTGGAGGCGTTGTAGCTGTGTGGTGTGAGCAGCAGCTGGTTGTGTGGAGGCGTGTAGCCTTTTGTGGTGTGAGCAGCAGCTGGTTGTGTGGAGGCGTGTAGCTGTGTGGTGTGAGTAGCAGCTGGTTGTGTGGAGGCGTGTTTGCCTGTGTGGTGTGAGTAGCAGCTGGTTGTGTGGAGGCGTGTAGCCTGTGTGGTGTGAGCAGCAGCTGGTTGTGTGGAGGCGTGTAGCCTGTGTGGTGTGAGCAGCAGCTGGTTGTGTGGAGGCGTGTAGCCTGTGTGGTGTGAGCAACAGCTGGTTGTGTGGAGGCGTGTAGCTGATGGTGTGTGGTTTGTGTACGTGTTGACTGGCGTGTAAGCCTGATGGTGTGTGATGATGTGGATTGATGTTTGAGACATCAAAAGGGCTATGATAGATTTATTTCTTGTTTATGTTTTATATTGATTGTGTAAATATATAATATGTTAAATAGAAAATGAGTCAATATTTGCCTGGTGGTTGTGAGAGTGAGGTCTGGTTGTGAGAGTGAGGTCTGGTTGTGAGAGTGAGGTCTGGTTGTGAGAGTGAGGTGTGGTTGTGAGAGTGAGGTGTGGGGAGTGAAAATCTAGTTATCAACCAGCCGGCCCGGGAGAACTTCTCTTAAGGGAGAAGTAAGGCACATTGATAGGTATTGCACAATATTTACTGTGCATGTTTTTGCAGCAAGGAGCTGCAGTGTGGTGAAGTGTGGCTGGGGACGTAACATTACCGTTAACAAAATAAATAACCTCATCAATCGGGAAAATTACCCGAGTGATGATCTTATTTATTTAGTTAACGCTAATTTATGCATGGTTTTAGGTCAATTATCATATAACGAAATATATCAATGGACAGCTAATACAATTGCGCTTCTATTGATACCCTTCATGATAAAAGTTGACTCACAAAGTTTTAAATGGCGAAGAGTTGAAGTGAATATTAAGTTTATGGATATTTCTTCAGTCTCGTAATGGCATTTCTTCAGCGTGTGTGACAGTTTTTTATTTGATAATATTATAGAACAAACATTTACGAAGATTACAGTACATCATATATACTGATAAACCAGTCTATATGAAGCGTATATATATATATATATAATATAATATACGCTTATATATATATATATATAATATATATATATATATATATATATATATATATATATATATATATATATTATATATATATATAATATATATATATATTATATATGAATCCGAGCAGCCCTCCGACTTCAGGGCAAGTTCAGGCCCATGTGCAGCAGGCCGATAATCTGTGCGCAGTCCAGGTATACAGTGGTCTATGACTGGATTTAATCATAGATGACAGCGACGCATATGAATTGTTAAATATAATCCAGGATAACTTCCTAAGTCAAGCAATCAAGGAGCCTACTAGTGGAGATAATATGATAGATCTATTGCTGACATATACAGACGATTTAATTACAGATGTGGATGTCGGTGGAAAGTTAGATAATAGCGACCATTATGAGATCAGATTTAGATTAAAATGGGAAGTTGGAAAATTAATTGGCAATAAACATAGGATACCTAATTTCAGAAAGGCAAATTATGCAGGATTAAGAAGACCCCTGGAGGTTAATATTAAGAGGTGTGGGATGGAGGGGTAGAAATTTTCCCAGCGTAAGGACAGCGCGATGACAGCTGGAAAGGCCAATTATGAAGGATTATGAAGGCACCCGGAGGTAATTAGAGCGGTTAGATATGGAGGTGAGGTCGGGGCTGAGGAGGTAATTAGAGCGGTTAGACATGGAAGTGAGGTCGGGGCTGAGGAGGTAATTAGAGCGGTTAGATATGGAAGTGAGGTCGGGGCTGAAGAGGATTATACATCATTTGAAAGGAATATAATTGACGGACAGAAAAGAAATATTCCTTATAGGGAAATAAGGTCCAAAAAGAGTGATCCAAAATGGATGACCACTAATTTAAAACACAACATTGGAGTAAATATAAACATTTATTTAAGGTTCAAGGCAGGATTGGTAAACAAAGAACAGTATAACGTGATGGCAAGGACAGTGAAGAAATTAACTCGAGTTGCTAAGAACAATTATGAGATATTAAGTAGCAGGACAGGCGAAAAGTGGCCCAAAGGGGTTCTATCAGGTATATAAAACCAAGACAAGGGAATTAGTTGGACCGTTAAGGTCAGAACAGGGTGAGGTCTTAAATACGGATTTGGATATGTGTAAAAGTCAAAATGATTATTTCTTAAAGTGTTTTTACGGAGGAGGATACACAGAAGATAGATCACCTGACAGTGAACAGATGTTCAAAGGAAGCGATGAGGAGAAACTCAAAAATATTGTGATAACTAGGGAAATGGTGGAAGAGGGTATAGATTATATGAAGAATTTTAATTCGCCAGGACCAGATGAAGTGTATCCTAGGGTATTAAAGGAATGCAAGGAGGTTGTTAGTGAATCGTTAGTGCACATTTTTAGGAAATCGGTTGAGATAGGCGATGTGCCATTATTGTGGAAGAAAGGAAATGTGGTTCCCATATTTAAGAAGGGAGACAGAGGACTAAAGTCAAACTATCGACCCGTAAGTCTAACGTCAGTGGTGGGTAAATTATTGGATTCTATTATTGCAAAAAACATTAGAACATTAGAGAGCACTTACATAAACATAGTTTGATCAATGATTCACAACATGAATTCACCAAAGGTAGGTCATGTCTCACCAATTTATTGAGTTTTTATAGGAAAGTTTATGAGACGGCAGATAATGATAAGGATTATGATATTATATATCTGGACTTTAGTAAGGCATTTGACAAAGTACCACACGAGCGACTCTTAAATAAGGTTAAGGCTCATGGAATAGATGGAAGGGTTCTTCATTGGATCAGAGCTTTGCTAAGTAATAGGCAACAAAGGGTTACAATTAATGGCTCTAAATCTGAATGGGTACTGGTGACAAGTGGAGTTCCACATTGAATCCACAAGGGTCTGTTTTGGGTCCATTACTAATTTTTATTTACATCAACGACTTGGATAGTGGGATTAGCAGTGATATCAGCAAGTTTGCTGATGATACTAAGGTAGGTAGGATTATTCGATCACAGTCTGATGTAAACATACTGCAGGGAGACTTAGATACACTTAACAAGTGGGCAGTCAGATGGCAGATGGAATTTAATATTGATAAGTGCAGCGTTTTGAATGTTGGTAGAAAAAACCCTGGTAATAGATACACCATATGCAATTTATCACTGAAAAGATCAGATGGTAAAACAGATCTTGGAGTGAGGGTGAGCCCAGACCTCCGACCTAGGAAACAATGTATTGAGGCCAGATATAGAGCAATAGAGTATTAGGATTCATTACCAGAAGTGTTAAAAGTAGAAGTGCGGAAGTTATTCTAAAGCTTTATCTGGCTCTAGTCAGGCCTCACCTAGACTATGCGGTTCAGTTTTGATCTCCATATTACAGGATGGATATAGCCTTGTTAGAAACAGTGCAGAGAAGGATGACCAAAATGATACAAGTGATGCGTAACTTTAGTTATGAGAAGAGATTGAAGTTATTAAAATTACACTCACTCGAGAGACGCAGAGTAAGGGGCGATCTGATAGAAGTTTTTAAGTGGATAAAGGGATTTAATAAAGTAGAGGTAGGAAAAGTTCTTACTAATGGATTGACAACGACGGTCGCCACCACGGGACACATACAGGATGACTGGGACTTATCCTAACTGCCTCACCCTATGATTTCCCTGGCGGCGTCATTCGGAAATGTATGTGCGTGTGTGTGTGTGTGTGTGTGTGTGTGTGTGTGTGTGTTTGGGTCGGTGGGTGGGTGTGTAGGGTGGGGGGGTTGGCGGGACTTGGAGGGTATTAGCTTATATCGGTCTGTTTTGCTTGGTGTGTTCGGGTTTCTGAAATCTTCCACTCTTGGTTGTTAGTTGGGGATGTATGCATGGTGGGTGTTGTTGTTGTTTGTTTTAATCTATATCTCTCTCTCTCTCTCGCTCTCTCTCTGTTTAGCTCTCTTTCTCTCTCTCTCACTCTCTCTCTCTCTCTCTCTCTCTCTCTCTCTCTCTCTCTCTCTCTCTCTCTCTCTCTCTCTCTCTCTCTCTCTCTCTCTCTCTCTCTCTCTCTCTCTCTCTCTCTCTCTCTCTCTCTCTCTCTCTCTCTCTGTTTGATCTTGCAGTTTCAGGCAGGATTTGCGATTCATTAAGTGTTATTGTGTGCGTCTATTGAGCCTTTTAGTCATCAGCGTTATCATGGAGTGGCGCCTCAGCTCAAGGTGATGGATGCGTGCCCGGAAAACCAAGCCACCAATTAACCATTTATAAGCGAGCAGTGAGCGAGTGAATAGGTGTGTGTGTGTGTGTGTGTGTGTGTGTGTGTGTGTGTGTGTGTGTGTGCATGTGTGTGTGTGTGTGTGTGTGTGTGTGTGTGTGTGTGTGTGTGTGAGAGGGGGGGGGGGCAGGGGGGGTGATTATAAGTGATGGGCAAACTCATCTTGATGACTGGTGATGATGATGATAGTGATGGTCTTGATAGTAATGCGAGTATGATAATGATGTTGATGCTTCTACTACTACGACTATTATAGTACAGCTGATAATCTCTCATATCATAAGCATTGTGCAAACTATGACTAATGCATGAAATTTCTACCAGTATTAGCACATGCCATAAGCTTCATTTTCAGATCGGGAGGTAAGGCAGATTTGAAATCTGAGGACCGTGAGAGGTCAATGACCTCAAAGTATCAAAATATTGATGTTTGGCGTCATTGGTTAATGGTAAACATGTTTATGATGTACAAACCATGCATTTGTGTTCCAATAACAGTGTCTACATATTCCACACAGCGTTGGTCATTATTTACAGGTGTCTAGCTTTGACCTCTGAAGACATTGAGAGGTCAATTACCTCAACATATCAAATATTGATGCTTATAGCAGTGTTTGAAGAGATGGGGAATCCCTTCCTAGAGAACACTCAAGATCTACTGGCCCTTGACACGAGAGACATCATGGACACCCCAGTGGCAGAAACTGTGAAGAAGATTGAGTCCCTTGGTAAAGAGCAGTACACAAAGTTTGTTGAAGAAAGACTGGAACTATGCACGAAGCCAGTTACAGAAACACTGCCCAAGAACAAGTTGCCACTCTTCAATCGGCCACAGACCAAGACGCAGTCAAAGCAGCAGATCCAACTCGCCGCAGTGAAGAGTGACTGTAGTCTCTTCTCGAGGCTGTATATTGCCTGCCAATCACGTGATGGGGATCAGGACCAGTTTTTCTGCCACGAGAACCAGGCAGCCCCACCAGCATTATCAACAGGAGGAAAACTGCGCCTTGGAGTCAAAGCAGATCTACTACACTGCCTGAAATAAGACCAACCCGAAACCACAAGCGCACCTGGGGTTGATGATGGAATCCTTGACGGAGCAGCTATTGTTCAAATGCTCAATCCTGTAACGGCAAAGACCTTTGAAGAGTATGTGAACACAGTCTTTGCACCTTACATCTCCACTCAACTCGAAAAGGTCAACAGACTCGACCTCGTCTGGGATGTATATCTACCTGACAGCCTGAAAGGCACGACCAGACAGAAGAAGGGCAAGGGCGTCAGGAAGAGAGTGGCTCCCTCTACCGTCATGCCTAAGAACTGGAAGGACTTCCTTCGTGTGGATCAAAACAAGACTGAGCTCTTTGGTTTCCTGTCACGAGAGGCCATTCGTCTTCCAATAGCAGATGGCAAGAAAATGTATGCAACATGTGGAACTGAGGTCCGGTGTTCTCCTGCCGAGTCCGACTTGACCAGCCTCGCCCCATGTTTACACGAGGAGGTGGACACTCGCCTGCTTCTACATGTGGCAGATGCTGTGCAGAAGGGGATCAGAAAGGTGGCCATACGCACTGTGGAAACTGATGTTGTGGTACTGGCTGTGGCTTCATTCAACAACATCAATCCTGACGAGCTGTGGATAGCTCTTGGTACTGAATCCAGCTTCCGGTAAATAGCTGTTCACCAACTGGCTGCCTTCATGAACCCAACACAATGTGCTACTCTCCCCATCTTCCATGCCCTCACAGGGTGCGACACTGTGTCTTCTTTCGCTGGCAGAGGGAAGAAGACTGCCTGGGAGACTTGGAAAGTGTTCCCACAGGTAACTGATGCCTTTGAAGAACTCTTACGCACATGATTGCACAAGTCAGTTTTTTGGTTATGGAAAACGCACAGCATGGAAAACCTACTTGAAAGTCCCCAATTTACTCAAAGATCTTGGACGCAGTTCTGATATCGACACAGACAATATTGAGCTCTTTGTTATCCAGCTGTACAGCTCAACCACGAATGCGACTTCTGTCAATGACCTTCGTGCCGAACTGTTCCATCGCGTCAATGATCCTGAAAAAACTGCCACCACTCACGATGCTTAGCTCTTCACATTCAACGAAGCAACTACCAGGCAATGGTGTGGATAAATGCAATAGTGCAACAACCTAGCCTCCCACTACCGGAGGAATGTGGATGGATATGTCGCGAAGGTCAGTCCTTGCAGCACTTCTCATGAGATTGGATCCGGTCCCATCTGTGTGCATCGAGCTAATGACATGTCGCTGTAAAAGGAAATGTACATCACCGTTGTTACCTGTAGAAGCACAACCTGATCTGCAGTGCGTCGTGGGTTTGCAGGCAGAGTGCGACAATAGCATTCACTTGCCAGATGAGGATGAATCCGAATCTGAGGAGATTAAATCTGATAATTTGGACATGAACCGTTTTGAACAGTCCATAGACAGGTATCCAAAATATACATGAAAAACGGACATTAATAACGCATATATCAAGTAGTATGTTTTTACCACTAAAGTATCGTATGTATGCGTATTGATGATAATTACCAATATAATGTGATTAAATTGAAAGATATGAACATGATTCAATTTAGTAGGTTTGTGGCATTTTATGATTTGATAAAAATAAGGGGTAACCTTATGTGTGTGTGTATTATATATTATATATATATATATGAAAATATATATTATATAAAATAAAATATATATATATATATTATATATTTTATATATATATAATAATATATATATATATATTATATATATATATATATATATATATATATATATATATAATATATATATATATAATATATATAATATAATATATATATATAATATATAAAATATATATAATATATTATATATAATATATATAAAATATATATATATAATATATATATAATATATATATATATATATATATATAATATATGCATATCTATTCAATAATATCCCATATGATTGGTATTGTTTCAAGGGTAATGAATGGGGATTATTTAGTGCATCAAAATATATCCATATGATAAAAATTTTGTTGAATTTTTTAAAAATATCGGTGTTGTGGAAAGCTAAACCGAAACCAATTTTGACAGATTTTCTCAGTTTTTTTCACTTTATGGAACAATAAGAATATAGTCTTAATACAATTGTTTTTTTATGCTACCCGTCATTCTGCTCATTTTGGTACCATACACATGATCTAGCATATATATTGATGCCTACAGATAAATAAATATTAAACTAGAAATGTCGCGAATCGCGAAAAATACATCAACGTCATGAAATTAGTCATAAATCGGTAATGCACACCTATCCATAAATTAAAAAAGGGCATGTAGTACCAGAGTTCCCCTCTACCCATCCAAATAGGTTTTAGGTATATAAATTTCCACGTGAACGGAATCAGTAAATAGTCACTTTTTAAGATATGCTCCCCGCACAGTGGAAGTGAATAACGTCCTGACCTTCACCGACACATCCGAACCATTGCAAGGAAAGCGCCTGGAACTCAACGTGTCCGGCGTGTCTCAAACCCTTTTTGACTCCCAAGGGATCACCACCTTATACGCGCCCAAGTCCGCTCCCTTATGGAGGACGGCCCTCTCACGTGGTCTTCTTGCCCCCCTTCGTACCTGAGTTTCCTTGGCAAGGACAGGCTCGAGCCAACGGTTAATACGTCGAAGGCTCTGCCTGGCCAGCTTTTTCCCTCCTCTGCAACCCCTGCAGCAGCGTCGCGACGTGGGCAGGACTGTTGTGTCGTTACAAGGAAAAAACAAGCGGCATCTCCCACATCTGGCTGCTCTCCGACAGCCCTGGGCAAGACCACACGGCACACCACACGAACTGCTGCTACCACGGGACCATAGGTGGGCGTGATAACGAAAAACTTTATCACGATAACCGATAAATCGATAACGATAACCTTATCGGCGAAAAACCAATAATCGATAACTGGCGATAAATGTATCGCCCGATAAGGCGATAACGATAAATCGAAAAATTTACAAAATACCAATACTAGGGGATAACGATATTGATTTTTTAAATAAAAAAATCTTAAATGAGATTAGGTATTAAAAGAGATTAGGTAATGAGATAGGTAGGAGGGGCCTACCTATTTCTGCCTCCAAGGCACACGCGGTCGCCCTGTGCTAAACTGGAACCAACAAATAAAATTATCGATTATCGCCAGTTTGGAAGCAGAAGTATCGGCGATACCGATGAATCGATAACGCGGGTAAAAAAAAAATCCGATAACCGATAACCCGATATCGTTATCGCGATAAATTATCGCGATAATTTATCGCGATAACGCCCACTTATGCCAGGGACCATCAACTGATCGTCCCTTTTGCCAGGACGGAGACCTCTATGCGTTCCTTCCTTCCACGCTACACAAGAATGTGGAACCGCATGGTACAGCAGACACAGCTTCACTCTACCTCGTACTCCAGACCTTCAAGAGTGCTGTAAACCCCTTTGGGATAAAGAGCCATAGTATAAGTACCTACCTGTAAACCCTATGTTCCCCTTAATTTCAACCTTGTCTATAAAAAAATGATTAGTAGTGAAAAATAAAATGTAAAATTAGAATAGTAACACATCATGTTGTCCAAGCACATGTAAACTCATTTAGTATTTGAATAGTAAAAATAGAGAAATATAAAATTAGAATAGTAACCCATGTACGTATGTTAAGCTGGGAATAATCTAATCATTCCTAAAAGTCACAGATAATTCCGGGTAGTCCAGCTGAAGCTCCTGACTGTAATACCTAAAAGAATAGAGGTAAACAAAAAAACAAAAACAAAAAAAGGAAGGAGGTGCGATGTGTGAAGGAGGGGGCGGAGGGAAAGGTTGGTGAGAGTTGTGGATGGGAGGTGGTGGAGTATTGAGAAGGGGTGTTTGGCAACCGTGGAAAGGATATGGGAAAGGTTATAACTGTTACATAAATGTTTTGTTATTGTTACCACCCGGATTAGTGGAAGGGTAATGTTTTCAGTAGTATTTGTCTCTTTGTTTGTTAGTTTGTCACCACGTTTACTGGAAAACCATTCCTAGTAATAGCAGTTGTAGTGGTTGGTAATAGTATTGGTGATGATGGTAATGATAATGATAATAATAAAAACAATAATATTAATGATGTTAAAAACCCAAAGGCTTGGATTTTAACATATCTTCACAATATCATCATCTTCACCATCATCATAACAACTGCACTTTCACACTTTCCCCTCCCCTCTCTGGATAGAAAACTCTCTCCTCTCTCCTCTCTCTCTCCCCTCCCCTCTCTCTCTCTCTCCTTTTCTCTCCCCTTTTCTCTCTCTCTCTCTCTCTCTCTCTCTCTCCCCTCTCTCGCTTTTCTCTCTCCTCTCTCTTTTCCCACCTTGTTTCGTTTTAAGTTGATGTACGGCGGTGCGTGTGACTGTGGCCGCTTTAGTCTGCTTACTTACGGGATTTCTTTGTGGGTATTCTTAAGTGTTTTATGGTAACTTATCGGCGGGGTAAGGGGGGGGGGTCTAGGGTCTAGGAAAGGGAGAGATATGGTGAGAAATGGCGGTGCAAATAAGGAAATTAAATAATAAAAAATGAAATACAAGTTTATGATTGTGGAATGAGAAGATTAGAAAGAAAAAGGTGAAGAGTAAGGATTACAATGGAAAAGGAAGAGTAATGATAAGGTAGGGAAGCTAGGAACAGGAAAGTGATAATGGTGAAACTATTAATATTTGTGATAATTTATAACTAGAATTAAAGGAAAAAAAATAAAAAGGGGGGAGGAGGAAGAGGGGGAGAAGGAATATTCATAGGGAATATACATAGGAAGAACAGATACCAGGAAACCTATTGGTCTATAACGAGGGTATCTGCTGAACTACATGCTACTATCTATCAAACTACATGTAAGAGAACAATTGTAAAAGAATATCATGCCCCTAAAGAGGATAGAAACTTAAATTATTGGAAATAAATTACAGCTTAAAAGAGAAGGAAGATGAATAAAAAAAAGAGAAGAAATAAATGAAAGATTAAAGGGGTGTGAAAAGAAGAAAATTCAAGAAAATTTGATATGAAAAATTTAAAGGAGATGGATGAGATATATATATATATATATATATATATATATACAGAGAGAGAGAGAGAGAGAGAGAGAGAGAGAGAGAGAGAGAGAGAGAGAGAGAGAGAGAGGAAGAGAGAGAGAGAGAGAGAGAGAGAGAGAGAGAGAGAGAGAGAGAGAGAGAGGAGAGCGAGAGAGAGAGAGAGACGAGAGAGAGAGAGAGAGAGAGAGAGGAGAGAGAGAGAGAGCTATTGGAGAGAAGAGTTATGCCACTTTCCGCATGAGAGACTGGAGAACGACCCACCACCCAAAACTATTTCACGATCCGATGAAAACTAACAAGCTGAAGACATTCACTAATATGTGTAAAGAATAAAGTATTGAAAACAAGTGGGAAGGACATAATCTTGAAAGCTGACGGTCTCTGTTTGGTCGCATCATAGTGATGGCACAAGGGCGCAATCTCAAGATGGAGGAAATCCTCTCTCACCCCCTGGGACCACTACCCTGGGCTCTCTCTAACCCCAGACGGATTACTCAGGAAAACAAACAAAGCTTCCTTAGCCACAACTTTGCAGAAAGAATGTGACAGTAGCAGGACCAACTCCTACAAAATCCGGCTTCTGTGATCGATGGAATGAATTAGTTCAAAGAGTACAGGTTGATCAAGCTACGTTTGGAGACATTGCCACTACAATACTGTCTATGGCATTGCGTGAAGGAAGTAAAAGTACCCGAATAGATGTTGTGTTCGACACGTATCGAAAGAATTCTATCAAGAACAGTGAGAGATCGGCACGGGGTGAAGAGACCGGACAGCAGCTGCAGGGTATCACAAGCGCACAGATCGTGAGGCAATGGAGAAGTTTCCTGACAGGAATAACTAACAAAACCAGTCTGATTAGCTTCATTGTCAGTGAATGGAGGAAGCCAGTGTACAGGGAGAAATACACATGAGAAGATTCTGTATACAACTGTAGATGACAAATGCTACAAAATTACATCACGGGGCAGTGAAGAGGTACCAGATCTCCAGTGCCAGCAGGAAGAAGCAGATGGGCGCCTACTTTTCCATGCTGTCCATGCTGCTAGACAGGGCTACCAGGCTGTTGTGATATGCGCAGAGGATACAGATGTCTTTATCATGTGTTTGGCATTCCATGACAAGATAGGGGCCCCGTTATTCCAGAAATGTGGAACTAGAACCAGAACTAGATTAGTTGACATCGGGAAAGTCGCTGCCACTATCGGCATAGATGTCTGCAGAGCTCTATTGGTATACATGCATACACTGGATGTGACACTACCAGTGCTTTCGCAGGTAAAGGGAAGGCAAGTGCTCTAAAATTCGTGACCAACAACAGGGAAATCAGAAACACATGTTACACAGTTGGGCCAGGAATGGGACCTCTCCTCAGAACTGATGGACAAACTAGAGTGTTTCACATGTCTCCTCTATGTCCCCAAAGCAGCATTCACTAAGGTCAATAATCTCAGGTACCACTTGTTCTGTGTTAAGAAAGGTGAGATAGAGAGTCATCAGCTTCCACCCTGCAGGGACTGCTTAGTCAAACATGCACAAAGGGCAAACTACCAGGCTGGAATATGGAGAAGATGTCTTGAGCAAGACCCAGGTGTACCAAGTCCCATTGGCAGAGGGTGGAAAATTGACATGGATGTAGCTGAGGAATTAATGATAGTGGATTGGATGGATGGTCGGCCAGCACCTGAGGCTATCTTGGCCCTACTGGCCTGCAAATGTTCAAGGATGTGTACACTGCCAAAGTGTGTCTGTCTGGCAAATGACCTAAGTGCACTGATATGTGCAAACTGTCAAAACTGCGAGAATCGTTCATCAGATGATGAAGGAGGAGAAAGGACATGGGAAAAACGGGGAAGAAA
>JACEEZ010019567.1:47163-53135 GCA_016584305.1 Chionoecetes opilio | reverse complement strand
AAAAAAAAGAATATTTTTTTTTTTTTTTTTTTATAAAAAAAAAATTTTTTTTTTTTTTTTAAAAAAAAATATTATTTTTTATATATTATATAACAAATTAAAAATTTAATATATATATTTTTTTCTTTTATATTTATATAAATATAATTTTATATATAAAATATTTTTATATTTTAATTATACATATCTAAAATAACTTACTATATATATATTTTTAAAATTAGAAAAATTATATATATAATTTTAAATTAATATAATAAAATATATCATTATAATATATTATACATATATAATATATAAAATACATTATAATTACATTAATAATAATAAAATATTATATATAATATATTATAATAAAATTTTAACTAATATATAATTAAATACATATAATATATTATAAAAAATTACATATATTATTTAGTACTATATATATATATAAAACAGAAATATATATTATAAAATTATATATAAATACATAATTAAAATATATATTTTTACATATAATTTAATATATTAAAATTCAATATATATACATAAAAATATTTAAATATAAATTATATATACATATTATAATATAAAAGACCTCTCCACGTTTGTGTTTACAAAAAAAAAATTGCGCGCGCGGGGGCTCAGGCTTGGTGGGCAAAAATGCACCCGCGGCCCGCTTCCAGGAGGTCCGGGGGCCCCTTGAACACTAGTGGTTCGTAATGTACTAGGAAAAAAAATGGAAAGAGATTGTAATTTATGAGTTGGAAAGGGGAGAAGGGGGTATTGAAACACGCAAAAAAGAGTAAATAGACTGCGGGACCCATACAAATGAAACCCGGGTGTGAGTGAGGGTGGTCCCTTAACGGGTAGTACACTAATTGGGACAAGGTGGAAAAAGGGGAAAGAATAAGTGTCCTTGGAGGAAATTTTTTAAAGGGAAGAGGGGGGAAGAGGGGAAAGGAGGGAGATTGGGTTTTTTTTGGGGAGAAGAGAAGAAAGAAGAAGAAAAAAGATGAGGGGGGGAAAAGAGGGGTTAGGTGTAGAAATGAAAGGAAGGGAAGAAAAAATATTGCCTATTTTAAGGTTATGAGATATATTTTAGCATTGGTCCGGCATCGTTGAGGAGGGCCCCCCGGTTTTAATATGCTAAAAAAAATTTAGCTTTTCCTAAAAACCTTTATCCTACCCTAACATGTTTTATGTCCAACCCTTTATCTCCCTAGCCAGGCTTAACCCCCCCTAGTTTCCCCAAAACCTAATTTATCATTTAAACCCAAACCTAGCCTTTTCCCAAATTAACTATCCTAACCTGGGGGGCCCCACGTACATTTTCCACAGTCCGGGGTTTCCCAAATTTTTAAAAGCCCCCCACCCCAAGAAAATTTTTTGATTAATTTTTTTTTAATGTCCCAAATTTAAAACTTTTCACCTTTTTTCCCTAGTTATGGTTGCGGGGAAATCCATATTCCCTTTTTTCAAAGTGAAAATTTTATAGCTTGAAAAGTAAGCTAAAAAAATATCCCTTGGGGAATTAACATTTCTTTGGTGTAAATTTAAGAAAAAGTTTCCAAGAAAATTTCTTTGTTTTTGTTTGTGTAATTTGTTTGATTTTAAAATTATTTTTAGGGAAAACCACTTTCCTTTTTTTCCCCTACCACTTTGGGTTTTGGGGGGGTTTTCTATTTTTACTTAACACTTAAGCCCTTACAATTTTATATCCCCCAGGGGGGTAGGTATGACATATGCACTATCCACATAGCACCCTTTTTTTACAAATAGGGGCAGCTGTGTCACTGGGCTTCCCACGGAATGATCCTGCACCACGATTTTTCATGGGGAACAGATGTTAAACCCAAAGGGTTTTGTATTTGCGATTTGCACAAGTGCCCATCACTGGGCATGTGTTTGCATATATTTGACTGTCTTGCAAAGTGAGTTTTTGAGTGTTTCATTCGGGGTTGGTTTTTTTGCATGAAAAAAGGATATTTTATTTTTTTTTACTATGGGTGTTTTGAAAACAAAATTTTTTTTGGGGGAAATGTGCTGCTTAGATATAAAACCTAATAGATTTGTGTGTGACTGGGGTTTTCCCCCCAGCTGTTTCATTCTCACATCATATCGTTTTGCTCCTGTTTTTCCCCCTTTCATACGGGGGAGGACGTGGCAGCTCTCCTCCTTAGCACCCTCTCCCATTAAGGGCTGCTGGGTACTGAGGACCGCGTTCGTGAGCTATCTTTTTTTCTTGTAGCATGTGTTTCACTGGTTGTATCCCCTTCCCACCCCAAACCCCTTTTTGTAGTGGGGTAGGGGACTTTTCAACCCATAGCTGGGGTTGGATACCATTGACTCCAAAGATGTTAAAGATTATTTGTTTAAAATCCCATTTTTTTTAAAATATCCAAAATCCCAAACCTTTTGGGCCTTCCACTACCGTATATTCACCTGTATACAGCTTAAATTTTTACAGAAGAAAAATTGTTGTTCAGAATGGATTTTAAATTAGTGGGGGAATTAATAAAAAAAAGGAGTCTTAAAGAAAAAAAAAGCCCCCAAGGGTGGTAGCCAGACCAGGGGAAAGTTTTCTTTGGGATATCAAAGGGAAATTTTTAGTCCTTAATTAGCTTACTTTTGCAGTTTTCTTTTATTACGGAAAATTTATGATAAATTTGCATCACGATCCAGCCAGCCCCCCGTGAGATGATTCCCCACCAAGACCCCAAAAAGAAGGGGTGAAAGCCACCGTGCGTCCCAAGGTAAAGGAGCAAGTCGCCATTCAAAGCAGAAAAAAAAGATGCCCTGGCTAAACTGCGGAAAAAAAATTTTACTTCCTAAGGCAGCTGTATTTGAAAAAGGCGAATCTGAGACTGATGCGTCAGAGAATGAGGAAAACTTCCCCAAAACCATTAAATGAATTTTTTTTTTCAGACCTCATGAGAGAAAATGAAGGTATTTTTTCAAACTGAATTTGCAAATTAAGTAATTTTACATTTACACCACTGCAATTGCCAACCTTTAAAAGGCAACCAGAAGTCAGCATAAAAACTATTTGGCATGGGACAGGGACAGGATTTTATCTGTGGCCACTTTTTCTTGACACTTAAAGGGTTGATAGATCCCTGTTATTTGTTGCGAGCCAAAAGAAGTATGAGCTTGGGATCTCGCAAAAATTGCAGCTTGCAGGTGGGGTTTTGGGGTGTGAGGCAGGGACGCTACTTGACAGCGTCTCAGGTGCATAGGATTTTTTAAATGCACAAATGTGGGTTGGGTGCCCTCTAATAAGCCTTCATAGTGCCCCTTTCCCGATGGATTAGAACATTGGGGCCCCTGGCAAGGTACACTTTAAATAAAGCCCATATAAATACAGACATTTATCACCCGACCACTCGTCCCCCTATCTGATAAAAAAATTCTTTAGATAAGGAGGTGTCTAAAAAAAATCACATTCATTCTATGCCAAGTTCAGACCAAAATTAGTGTGTGGAATGTCCATTTTTGGGACTTTGTTTTATGGACACCCACGGGGTGAAAATACAAGCATACTCAAAACGGGTTTTGGAGAATTTAATATAAGACTACAACAGTTTCAGAACATTATCATTCAAAGAAAAACTCTAAACAACATGAAATTAAAGGAACAGCATTGTTTTGGGGTTTATTTTATTTTGTATATGTTTCATTAGATTTTGAAAATTCTTTCGTGAAATGCCTAAGCTCTGTTTGTGAAATGACTTATTAACTTTCTAAACCCAAACTTTATCGCATAAATGATTTTTCATTTTAGTTAGTCTTAGGGTTTGGTTAGGGTAGGGTAGGAATGGTTATATTATATACTACCTAACCTAACCTAACCCAATGACTTGACTAAATATGAAAGTAATTTAATGCAAAAATAAATAATTTAGGCATTCATACAAAGTCATAAGTCTTTCACAGATTTATTTTTGGGTTAGGCATTTCACGAAATGACTAGTTTCACAATCTGACTGAACATATTAAACTATGATGACCCTGCTCCTTTTTGGGGTTAAATAGGTATGAATGGGGGGGAAAAAATTAAACATGAAAATTTGATACTCTATTTGGTATATATTTCTAAAAACTTTGTTTTAGATCCAACCTTTTTTTATTTAAAAACCGTAAATAAAAAATTTCAATAAATTAACCCGGGGCTAAAAAAAAGTCAAAAAATTTCATATATTAAATTATAAATATCCTTGGTAGCCTACCTTCGCTCTGTTCACTTGTGCGCTGCAGACTGCCGCTTCTTTTGCCTGGGGTAGCGTCAATTTTAGGGAAACCATCCCTGTTTTGGGTTTTTAAGATAATTTTGGGGTATGAATCGAAATGGGGAGATCCAGTTCGACTTGCCTGCAAACAATGAAAAGTCTTATAAATTCAAAAGCTTTTCATAAAATTTTCTCTTAGGTTGTTTGTAGATGGTATGGAGTAAAGGGCACGATGGGGAAAACCCTCCTGGGGCAAAAACCCCTTAAAAAAAATCCCCGGGAAAAAAGCAAAGCAGGGTAAACCTTTAACCCCTCTCCCGACATCCTACTGAACTTGTACTTTATGTTGTCTAAATTTTTTCTCAAGGGCCATAGTGTGCTACCACTGCAATCTACAATCTCTTTGGGAGCCATTTTTGTACCCCTGAGGAGGCAGCGTTATTTAAAGTTTTTAAAAAAATTATTTTTCCCCAAAAAATTTTTACTTCTCAATGGGTACCATTTAACTTATGCCCCCCTCGCTCTAAATCATCTTCTAAGAACAACACGTTGTTTGAGACCCCCCGACGGGCCTGACATCCCAAACCCTCACCGCCCCCCCCTTTAACAAACGCTGAGACTGGATGGGTCCACTCTCATTCTGTCCTGGGCAACACAGCACCTACATTATCAAACCATTATGGAAAACTGCACTGCACACAAAAAACAACACGCCCCAACACAAAATACACTCCATAAACCCGTGGGGAAAAACCCGTCCAGGCCATGGCCTCCTCAATCTGGGGTTCTCGGCCAGGGGAATACACCGAATTTCAGACGAAATTTTAAAAACAAAACTTCTCATGGAGAAACCAGAAAGCATTTGCACTTTTCAAAGGGTACATCAAGAAAACAGTTACTTCCAACTGATACATACATATATATGGACAATGGTCATTTACCTGTGAGAAAATGTGACTGCAGATCCTTTCATGGCCAAACCCAGCGAAAAATCTTCCCTCTTTAGAGCTTTGTAGGCCACCTTTCTGGGGGTCTGGCTGAAGCAACAAAAATGTGAAAGTTCACGGCAAAGCCTTTTCCCGTTGTCCCTGTTTGGTGCAGCCAACATATACGCAGCCTTGTGGCATGCTAAATCATGAAAAACTTATGCTGTGGGTGGGCGTATAGGCGGTGAAGGGAAGGCGCGCGAGTTTTTTAGCGCATTTTCGTGCGTCACACGCCCCTGTTTCATCCAGTCCGTTCCATTTCCGCCCTTTCAGTCAGCCTGGCATGTCGCTGGTCTCACGTTCCCGAGCCCTGCTGAGTCGAGGTCCGCGCTCGACCTGCTTCTCCACCTTCTTCACTGCCACTAGGTCAATTCTAGGCCATGGATGATATTCCCTCTGTCTTCTCTCTGTACTCCGTAGTACTCCTTGTCCCTCTGTCCTTACACGTCTGCCCGTGGAGAGAGGAGTGTGGCAGGTCGAAGATATCTTGGTGGCCTCCTTTGAAAATCTCCTCATCCATACGATGTTTCGGCCTGTCCTTTGTTCTTGTTCTTCTGAGTCATTGTACGCCTTTAGCAGCTTGACAGCTTTCGTGCAGGCGTGTATTAACTGTAGTTGTCGGAATCCCGGCGCGCGACCAGTAGGGGAGAACCTCCTCCACCACCGTCCTTCCTGCTCCCGCTCGCCTTCTTCCCCTCTCCCGTGGTGGTGGTAGTAGCGGAGGAGGACCTGCTCCTTCGATGGTAGCCGGCTCCGGTGATTTAATCGATGA
>JACEEZ010019567.1:22163-44663 GCA_016584305.1 Chionoecetes opilio | reverse complement strand
ATAATTTATTCTTATATTAATATTTATATTATTATATGTATAATATATATTATATATATATAGTTTTTATATATAAAAGTTATATATAATATATTGTATAATATATTATATATATATATGAATATATATATTATGAATATATATATGTAATATAATTGTATAATTATATTATTATAGATATATAATGTAAGGATGATATATGTTTGATATAGATTTATAGATATATAATGATAGATATAATAGTATAGATATAAATGTATAATATAATTGTATAGTTATATTGTTATATATATTGTGATATATTATATGTATATATAAAATTAATGTATTTTTATATATATATGATATTATATATATATTATATATATTTTTGTAAAATTAATATGTATATATATATATGTATATATATATAATGTATATATATATTAGGGTGTCCCAAAATGCAAAAGTTTTGAAATGTTGCACGCTCGTGTGTTATTCCGGTTCTCTCATAGTATTCAACAGTATTGCGTTGAAATTTTGGGCGAATTTGAGTAATATTTAGGGGTCCCAACAAAGTTAACATTTAGGTGACGTGACTCGAATTTCAGGATTTTTCTAAATTTCCACTTTTTTTCTCCCTCAGGTTATCAACATGGCAACAAGAGCCGCTAGTAATCTTTGGCTGATCGACAAGGCTCCAATCGATTAAATCACCGGAGCCCGGCTACCATCGAAGGAGCAGGTCCTCCTCCGCTACTACCACCACCACCGGGAGATGGGGAAGACGGCGAGCGGGAGCAGGAAGACGGTGGTGGAGGAGGTTCTCCCCTACTGGTCGCGCGCCGGGATTCCGACAACTACAGTAATACACGCCGGCACGAAGCTGTCAAAGCTGCTAAAGGCGTACAATGACCTCAAGAAGAACAAGAACAAAGACAGGCCGAAACATCGTATGGATTGAGGAGATTTTCAAAGGAGACCACCAAGATATCTTCGACCTCGCACACTCCTCTCTCCAACGGGCAGACGTGAAGGACGAGGACAAGGAGTTCCTACGGAGTCAGAGAGAAGACAGAGGGGAATCATCCATGGCTAGAATTGACCTCGTGGCAGTGAAGAAGGTGGAGAAGCAGGTCGAGCGCGGAACTCGACTCAGCGGCTCCGGGAACGTGAAGACAGCGACATTGCCAGGCTGACTGAAAGGGCGGAAATGGAACGGACTGGACTGAACCAGGGCGGTGAACGTCACGAAAATGCGCTAAAACTCGCGCGCCTTCCCTTCACCGCCTATACGCCACAGCATAATGTTCATATTTAGCATGCCCACAAGCTGCGTAGATGTTGGCTGCACCAACAGACAACGGAAAAGGCTTGCCGTGACCTTTCACAGGTTTCCTGTTGCTTCAGCCAGACCCCAGAAGTGGCTACAAGCTCTAAAGAGGGAAGGTTTTTCGCTGGTTGGCCATGAAAGGATCTGCAGTCAACATTTTCTCACAGGTAAATGACCATTGTACCACTATATATGTATGTATCAGTTGAGAAGTAGACTGTTTTCTTGATGTAGCCATTGAGAAGTGCAATATGCTTTCTGGATGTCTCCAGTGAGAAGTGTTTGTTGTTGAAATTCGTCATGAAATTCGTGTGATATTCTGCCTGGCCGAGAATCCCCAAGATTCTGAGGAAGGCCATGGCCTGGACCGGGTTTTCCCACAGGGTTTCATGGAGTGTATGTTGTGGTTGCTGGCGTGTGTGGTTTATTGTGTGCAGTGCAGTCTTCCATAATGTGTTTGATAATGTGAGGTGCTGTGTTGCATCCAGGACAGACATGAGCAGTGGACCCATCCAGTCTCAGCTGATAGTTAAAGAGGGCTGGGCGGTGACTGGGATGTGGATGTCAGGCCCGTCAGGGGGTCATGCAAACAACAGTGTTGTTCTTAGAATGAATGATTAGAGCGATGGGTGGCATAATGTTTAATGGATGTATCCATTGAGAAGTAGAATATTTTTGGAGAAGATAATTATTTTGATAAAACTTTCAATAATCGCTGCCTCCTTCAGGGTACAAATGGCTCTCCCAAAGAGATTGTAGATGCAGTGGTAGCACACTATGGCTCTGAGAAATCAACTTCTAGACAACATCAAGTATCAAGTATACAGTATGTGATGTCAGGAGACGGTATGAAGGTTTATCCTGCTTTGCTCTTTCCTCGAGGGAGTTTTTTTTAAGGGGCTTTTGTCCCAGGATGGTTTCATCTGTGCCCAATTTATCTCCTATACCATACTAGCATACACTAACCTAAGAGCAAATTATGAAAAGCATTTGAATTATAAGACTGTCATTGTTTGCAGGCAGTCGAACTCGGATCCTGCCCATGTCGACTTCATACCCACAAAATTCATCTTCAAACCCAACAGGGATGCTGCTTCCCATAAAATTGATCGCTACGCCAGGCAAAAGAAGCGGCAGTCTGCAGCAGCACAACGTGAACAGCAGCAGAAGGCTATGGCTACACAAGGTATATTTTATAATTCATTAATATATGACAATTATTTGACTTTATTTAGCACCGGTTAATTTATTGCAATTTTTTTATTTACAGGTTTTGCAATAATAAAATGTCTGGATCTAGAACTGAAGTTTTATTAGTAAAATATATACCAATATAGAGTATCAAATTTTCATGTTTAAGTTTTTCTCCACCCATTCACTACCCTATTTATACACCAAAGGAGCAGGTGTCATCATAGTTTATATATGTTACAGTCAGATTGTGAAACTAGTCATTTCGTGAAATGCCTAAGCACAAGTCAATCTGTGAAATGACTTATTGACTTTGTCATGAAATGCCTAAATTATTTAGTCTTTGCATTAAATTACTTTCATATTTAGTCAAGTCATTAGGTTAGGTTAGGTTAGGATAGTATATATATATAACCTATATCCTATCCTATCCTAACCTAACCTAAGACTAGACTAAAAATGACAAGTCATTTCATGCAGACTAAAGATTTTGGGCATTTCAGACAAAGTTAATAAGTCATTTCACAAACAGATGCTTAGGCATTTCACGAAATGACTAGTTTCACAATCTCAATGTAACATATACATCAATAAAATCATACTCCAACAATGCTGCTTCCTTTAATTTCATGTTGTCTTAGTAGTATTTCTTTGAATAGATAATGTTCCTGAAACTGTTGTAGTCTTATACTTAAATTCTCACAGAACCGTGTCCTTGAGTATGCGTTGTACTTTCATCCCGTGTGGTGTCCATACAACAAAGTCGCAAAACTGGACATTCCACACACTAATTTGGTGCTGAACTTGGCAGTAGAATGAATGTGATTTATTTAGACATCCATCCTTATCTAGAAGAATTTTTTTATCAGATAGGGGGACTGAGTGGTCTGGTGATAAATGTCTGTATTTATATGGGCATTTTATTTAAAGTGTACCCTTGCCATGGCACTCACATGTTCTAATACCATCAGGAGAGGCACCTATGAATGGCTTATTAGAGGGCACAACCAACCCTACACTTGTGCAGTTAAAATCCTGATGCACCTGAGACTGACTGTCAATGTATGCGTCCCTTGCCTCACACTCCAAATCCCACCTGCAAGCTGCAACTTTGCTGAGATCCCAAGCATCATACTTCATTTTGGCTCGCAACAAATTAACAGGGTATCTATCAACCTTAAGTGTCAAGATAAAGTGAGCCACAGATGAAGTAATCCTGCCTGCCCTGTGCTCATGCCAAATAGTTTTTATGCTGACTTCTGGTTGCCTTTTCAAGGTTGGCAACTTGCAGTGGTGTGAATGTCAAATTACTTAATTTGCAAATTTCAGTTTGCAAAATACCTTCACCTTTCTCTCATGAGGTCTGAACTAAACAAATCATTTAATGGCTTTGGAAGCTCATTCTCCTCATTCTCTGAAGCGCTATCAGTCTCAGATTCGCCTTTTTCAAATACAGCTGCCTTAGGAAGTATTTTCCGCAGTTCAGCCAGGGCATCTTTCTTTTCTTGCTCGACATGGACGACTTGCTCCTTCACCTTGGGACGCTGACGTGTGGCTTTCAGCCGCTTCTTTGTGTGTCTGTGGTGGGTGAAGTCAATCTCATCGAGGGGCGCTGGCTGGATCTGTGAATGCAATTGATCATAAAGTTTTCCGTAATAAAAGATAAACATGCAAAAGTAAGCTAATTAAGGACTAAAATTCCTTCGATATCCAATGAAAACTTCCACCTGGTCCTGGCTACCACCTTGGGGACTTGCCTTTTTTCATAATGACATCCTTTATTTTATTTTATTCCGCCACTATATAAGATCCACTTCTAGAATCAACAATTAATTCTTCTGTAAAAATATTAAGCTGTAGTACAGGTTGAATATACGGTATGTGGAATGGCCCAAAGTGTTAGGTATTTTGGATATTTTAAAAACTGGGATTATAAACATAATAATCTTTAACATCTTAGGAGTCAATGGTCATCCAACCCCAGCTATGGGTTGAATAGTCGTACTCCCACTACGTAAAAAGGGTTTGGTGTTGGCAAGGGTATACAACCAGTGAAACTACATGCTACAAGAAAAATGATAGCTCACAGAACAGCGGTCCTCAGTACCCAGCAGCCCGTAAGTGGGCAGAGGGTGCTAAGGAGGAGAGCTGTCACACGTCCATCCCCAGTATGAATGGGAAAAGCAGGACGCAAAACGATGATGATGATGAGAATGAAACAGCTGGGGATGAGACCCGAGTCTACACACAGAATCTACTTAGGTTTCATATCTAACGCATGCACATTACCCCCAAGAAAAAGTTTTGTTGGCAAAACACCCCAGTCAGTAAAAATAATAAAATATCCTTGTTCATGCCAAAATACTAACCATGAATGTAAGCACATCAACACTCACTATTTGCAAGACAGTCAAATATATGCAAACACATGCCCCAGTGATGGGCACTTGTGCAAATCTGCAAATACAAACCTTGGATCTGTAACATCTGTTCCACACTGAAAGTCTGCTGGTGCAGGAGTCATCCGTGGTGAAGCCCAGTGACACAGCTGCCTCTATCTTGTAAAGAAGGGCTGCTATGTGGATATGTGCATATGTGCATACCTCACCCAACCTGGGAGATATATAAATTGTAAGGGCTTAAGTGTTAAGTAAAAGTAGAACACCCACAAGACCCTAAAGTGGTAGGGGAAAATTAGGAACATGTGGTTTGCCCTAAAAAATAATTTCAAAATCAATCAAATTACACAAGACAAAAAGCAAAAGATTTACTTGAGAAACATTTTCTTAAATTTACACCAAAGAAATGTTACATTCCACACAGGTATATGCTTTAGCTATACTTTACAAGCTATAAAATTATCACTTTGGAAAAGAGTGAATATGGATTTCCAGCAACCACCTAACTAGGGAAAATAGGTGAACAGTTTAATTGGTACATTAAAATAAAAATTAATCAAACATTTTCTTGGGGATCGGGCTTATAAAAATTGGAAGCCACGGCACTCGTGGAAAATGTACGTGGGTCCCGCAGGTTAGGATAGGTTAATTTGGTAAAGGCTAGGTTAGGTTAAGTAGATAAAGGTTAGGTTGGGGAAGCTAGGTTAGGTTAAGCCTAGGCTAGGTAGATAAAGGTTAGGTTACATAAATGCTATGTTAGGCTAGGTAGGTAAAGGTTAGGTTAGGTAAAGGCTAAATTAGGTTATGTTAGGCATATTGAACGGCGGACCAACATCCTCAACGAATGCCGGAGCCAATGCTAGAAATAGTATCTGCATACTACACAGATTACATAGGCAATATATATGTTACTTACCCTGCCATGCATGTGCAGTGTGCTGACACGACGTAACCCTCGTCTTGTGTAGGCACACCCACGCTCATAAGCTTTGCTGCTGATCTTCTGGGATGGAATGACTCTGCTTCTCAAGAAGCAGACAGGAGTGCTCCTCTCAACTGGGTGTACAACACCTCTAGTCACCTCATGCACATGTCCGCTTTGAAGAAATTGTAGCCATCCAAGGACTTGTAGGCATTATTCTTGTCGCTTGTGTACCCATTCTCTTGTCCAACAAATAATAGTGTACGTGACCACTGTTAAGGGCAGGCCATGCCCTCACGTCAGCTCACCAGCCTTTCAGTTCGTATGGGTCAGGCAGGTCTATTTTGACGTCTTTGAGCGTAGTTTAGACAAATATCGCTCTTTCTCCTCGTTCCAGGACTATTCATATATGTAGACAATACTCTTTCCATGTTTAGTTCACTGAGTACACTGTACGAACCACTAGTAGTTCAAGGCCCGACAGAGCACTGCCGTGGAAGGCGGGCCGCGGGTGCAGACTTTTTTGCCTACCAAGCCTGAGCGCGCGCGCGCAATTGTTTGTTTGTAAAACACAAGCGTGGAGAGGTCTATATATATATTATATATGTATTATATATGTATATGTATATAATTGTATATGTATATATATGATATGTATATATGATATATAATATATGTAATGTATATATATATATATGATTATGTATCTGTACTATATATAATATATATATATATATATATGTATCTGTATATATATATATTATATGGTATCTATATTAAGTATATGTAATAATATGATGTATATATATTATGTATGTAATATATATATAATGTATATATAGTATATATATATATAGTACTATATATATATAGTGTATATATATATAGATATGTAATATATGTATTATAATATGAATATATATATGTATATATAGTATATATATGATGATATATATATATATGTAATCATGTATATGTATATATATAATATTATATATATACTATATATATAGTAGTATGATATATAGAGGTATGATAGTATATATATATGATATCTGATCTATAAGATATATTATATAAGTATATATATACTAGTAATAGATATATATATAGATATATTATATTATAGATCATATATATATATATATATATTATAGATATATATATATATAGTATAATATATAGATTATATGTATAATATATATATTAGTATAATAATATATATACATATATATAATATATATATAATATACTATATATATATATATACATATAGATATATACATATAGATATAATATATACTATATATATATAACATATATATAGATATATATATATCGAATATATATATATGATATGATATATATACATTATATATATATAGATATATATATATATATATCAGTATACTATAGATATAACTATATTAATTATATAATATTACATATATATATATATAGTATATATATTGATATATATATTATATATAATAATATATATATACTATATATATATATATGATATTATATATATTATATATTGATATTATATATATATATATATAGTATTATATATATAGATATATTATATTACTGTATATACTATATATATATCGATATATATGTATCATATATATATATATATATGTATATATATATATATATATATATATATATATGTATATTATATATATATAGTATATATGTATATGTATATATATATGTATGTATATATATATATATATAATGTTAATATATATGTATATGTATATATATATGTATATGTATATATATATGATATATGTATATATATATATGTATGTATATATATATATATATGTATATATATATATTATATGTAATATGTATATATATTATATGATATAATATATATATATGTATATGTATATATATATATAGTTATGTATATATATATATATATATATATATATGTATATATATATATTATAGTATATGCATATTATATATATATGTATATATATATGTATATGTATATATATATTATGTATATCTATATGTATATGTATATATATATATATGTATATGTAATATATGTATGTATATGTATATATTGTATATATAATATATGTATATATATAGTATATATATATGTATTATATGTATGTATATGTATATATATGTACTATATATATATTATATCTATATATAGTTATATATATATGTATATGTATAATATATATGTATAGTATATATATATTATGTTTGAATATTGTATATATTATATTGTATATTTATTCTATATGTTTATCTATGTATATATATATATGTATATGTATATATATATATATATGTATATGTATATATATATATATATATGTATATATATTTATATATTTACAGTATATATAATGTATATATATATCTAATTCCTAATATAATTTTTATTTCAGTTAACTAAATTTTAAAAAAAAATACAAATCATTAATGAAAATTATGGAAATTTAGCAATTTTGCATAGCTTCTGCAATTGTTGCCACAGATTGAGCTATGTCACCAAGGCGTCTACCAATGGTCGCTGTGATGTTGGTTAGGTGCCTGTCTAAAATCTCTTGCATCTGCATGTGCTCTTCAATCATTCTGGTAGCAGTAGGGTTACCAGAAATCCTCTGATTTGGGTGTCCTGCGTGGCTACCAGAGGGCCGAGCAGCACAAGCTAGGGGTGATGTCGTTGAAGGTGGCGTTGGTTGCAGCTCATTTGCAGTCAATGATGCCTCTGGATCGCTTTCAGACATGGTTACAGGATCCATCTCAAAGGTCATCTCTTCAAAGGTTGCCAAAGTTCTGCTGATGTTGATAATTCTGTTGAAAATAAATTAAGCTTAAGTATACCATAATTCAGTAGGATGGATAAAACAGTTAGATAAAACAGCCTTACAGTTCAACTAGCTGCCGTTTCCTAGATACTCCCTCAAAGGAGCAGAAAAGTTTCCATTTGCACCCATCCATGAACCTCATTATCACATCTTACAATCCTTTCATTGTAAAATTTCGCTCACTCACAGACCCACATATCTCTCTCTCCCTCTCTCTCTCTCTCTCTCTGATTTATATATATATATTATACATAATATATATATCTATATATATATATATATAATATATAATATATATATATATATATTAATATATATATATATATATATATATATATATATTATAAGTATTTATCTGTTTATCCATTCGGGGTGTCGCAAGTAGACCATTTCTAACCTTTCATGTCAAGGGTATGCACTGTTCACAGTCACATAATGCACATACTTTACTCTCACAGGAGTGAAGGATTGTCACCCTTAAAAGCCTGCAAGGATTTCACATTTATAACTGTAAGGTAAGGGTCGTACACCCCTTGTTTATTACAGCTCCATAATTAGGGGCTATAGCATTAAAGGAGAGAAGCCCACATTGCCTCTAAATAGCCAGGGATTGAGCCGAGCCTGCCTACCACTTCAATTTATTGCATATAATAAATAGTATATAGTATATACCTACGTACATACAGTATACGCAAGTTTCACAAAAAGTTAGTGCAAAGACTAAATAAAATGCAATTATAATTATAAAACAAATATACTCATAAGTAATCCATTTCAAATTCCAAATAATTTCAGTAGGTACTGATTAATGTGCAAGTCAATGAGATGTACACAATATGGTAAATACTATGTAGAGATGCTATGCACAAGCATCATTGCTCTCATGATGATATTTATCTTACTTTACTGGCAGATTTTGCATACTGCACGTGCCAGTGAAGATAACAGTTTGTTATCAATTAACGTTAAGTCATGTTTAGTTTTGATATCCTTTTCAGTGTTATGTGACGTTCAGGAGATTGTTCGTGATCAACAGTATAATGTAGCTATACTGACAAGTGTAACACTGTTTCAATCATGTTTGTTTGCTTATAAGTTTTGGTCTAAACATTTTTACATTGTTGTATTTAGTTAAAGTATCATTTACACCATTTGACTATGATATGGAGGTGTAGGCTAAATCTTATTTCAAAAAGTACATAGCGTCTCTACATACTATTTAACCATATGGAAACATGTTGTTGGTTCTACACTTACCAATAGAGAATGAGTGTTCAGTATCACCAATACCATCAATTCCCTCTATCAACTCGGGATCAATGAGGGACAGCATCGCCTCCTCACTGGCTTTGAGGACGGCCTTGGGGTCTTTTGGACCTCCACCTTAAAAGAGGATCAAGAATTATTACTACAGCACCCACATTAGTGGCGGATCTTGGCAAAATGTATAGTGGTAGTGGTTTAGTGGTGGTAGTAATATACAGTATTTATATAGTAATATACAGTATTTATATAGTAATATACAGTATTTATATAGTAATATACAGTATTTATATAGTAATATACAGTATTTATATAGTAATATACAGTATTTAGTGGTGGTAGTAATATCAAGATTTTCATTAATTTTATTTTTTTCTCGCTTAATATTTTATGCTTTCCCAAATGGATTTTTTTTTTTTTGGGGTAAAAAAAAACCACAAAAAAGGGTTTTTTTTTTCTATTCGAAAAAGTGATAACAAATTTTTTTTAAAAAATACACTTTTTAAAATTTTTGACGGGAAAAAACCCCTCCATTTTAAAAGCTCAATGAAAACCAAATAAAAACAAAAAAAAACCAAACCCCAAAAACCCTAACCCTAAAACTAACTCCCCTAGCTTTTTAAAAAATTTTAAATTTTGCAAAACTTTTAAATTTGTTACTTTCACACTCGTTCTGACTTACAAAAACGTAAAAGGTGAAAATATTTGAATCCAGAGTTTTTTTCCTAAATTTTTTCCCAAATTTGACTATTGTTTTTTCACCAACAAAAATAACAAATCAAGGGTTAACTTCTAGAGCCCTTTTCCCCATCCTTCTTTTTGGGTTTTTTTTTTCCTCCAGCCCTTTACACCCCCCCTTCAAACCTCTGAACGAAATTTTTTTAAAGTGGGGGGGGGATCCCCCCTTCACCCCCCCTCCCCCAAAATGAAAACCTCCCCCCAAAAAAAATTTAAACCCCCCCCAAAAATTTAAACCAAACCTAACCTCACTAGGGGTAAAATTCTAGACCCTTTTTCCCCACCTTAATATCCCCTAAAACGTCCCCCTAAAACCTTCTATTAAAGAGGGGGAGAATAAAAAATTACTAACCTAGCCTCCCTGGAAAAATTCTCTTTTTTTTTGGTTGGGTTTTTCCTGGGATTTTTTATTGGAAAGGTTATTTTAATTTATGAGGTTGGGTTTAGGTTAGAAATATTTTTTTTTGGGGTTCAGTCCGGGTTGGGGGAAATATGGGGGGGGGGGGTGATAGGGCATCTTCCCCCCATTCTATATTCCTTTTTTAGGGGTTATCGAAGGGATCTGTGAAGGTCTGGAAAAATAAAAACCATTTTAAAGGGGGGGGAAAGGACTCTAAAATTTTTATTTCTTCCACTCCCCAAACTCCCCTTTCCCCCCAAACCCCTAAAATTTACCCCCCCTTTTAACCCCCTTAATGACCCCGCACTAACTACCGGCTCTGAGCCCCTTTCCCAATCATTTTCCACCACCAAATTTGTGCCCCATTTTTCCCTTTTTTCTTTTTTAAATTTGGGGCTTTTCCGCTTGAATCCGTTTTTTCTTTTTCTACCCTTTTTTTTATAGCCGTAAAATTTTCCTATTTTTTTCCATTTTAACTTTTTTGGGGGGTTCCAAGGGGGGTCTTTTTTCGGGGGAAGGGGCATTTTCCCCCCCCTTTTACAATTACTTTTAAAGGGTTTTTAAAGGGGATCTTGAAGGTCGGAAAAAACCCCCAAACCCAAATAAGGGGGGGAAAGGCCTAAATTTTAAAAAAAAAGGTTTTAAAAGAATCGGTAAAGTGCATTTAAAACAAATACCGATGGGTTTTTTTAATTACCCTAAACTTTCGTTCTCATCAAAAGGAAAGTATTTTTTAAACCCCAAACAACAATGGGGGGAAAGGAAAAATAACAAAAGGGGGGGGCCCGGGAAGACAAAAAAACCCAGCGAGGTTATTTCCCTAACCCAATCCCCGGGTTAAAGAGGTTTTTTTAACTACACGGGGATCGGGGGGTCCCTCTTCCCCCCTTTATTTTGGGAAAAAGGTTTTGGTTGAAACGCATTTTACCAATATCTTTACCATTTAGCTAAAATTTTTTACAAATACATGGTTTTTTTCCCTTTTTTTTTCCCTTGATTTTTCTTGTTTATTTTTCCTTGCCTTCTTTTTGCCCTCGGCCCCTGAAGCCCTTTAACTTTTTCCGGATGCCCGTCCTGTCCCTCTTCCCCCTGCTGAAAAGTTTTACTGACATGTCCCATCGTCCCAGGTTTATTCTTGTTTTTCATGGTGACGGAGCGCTGGAGGGTTGAAAAAGACGGGCCTTCTTTTTGGAGACCTCTTTTCCCAAACCCTAAAAAGGGCTCATCCTCGCAGAAAATTGGGGCCTCCCCCTTCCCTAGCTTTTTGGTTTGGGGTCTCTTGAAACAAAGCGTCCTTTGCTCCACAGTGATAATGGCGGGGGTAAAAATGAAAAAACCCCTATGGAGCTCACTCCAAAATTTGGGGGCGGCGTGTGGTGTGGGATTTTAAAGGCGGGTTTGAAATTCCGGGCTGTAAGTTTTTTCCCCTTTTAAATTGGTCAAAGCTGCCAAAGCGGAGCTTCAGACTGAAAACGTAAATTGGCTATAGGATTCTCCGCCCCAAAAACCAACATATGGCTTTTGGAGGTTTTGGCAGGGCAAAGCGCCTGAAATATTGACTTACAAGGCTTCACCCGGGTGCCTTACCCCGGGGCCTTTACAAAAGCGCCTGAAGAGGGGAAAGGGCGCCCCTTTTCCCTTACCCCCTAGGGCATTCTCAGCATCTCCCCCCTGAAGCCCACATGAGCCTTAGTGAGTGCTGTGGCTTGACTAACATTGTAATGCCTTGAAATACCCTTAAATGTTTGTGGCCATTTAACATCTTCACATCTTGAAAACCAAAGCACCCAGTTTACTGGTTCTATACAGCACTACTATTGCTACACACCTAATGCAGATAATCATACAGGTCAGGTAGTCATGGTTTTCATTTCATAAATTTGATACATAACAAAGCTTAGCTCTTTCTTTTTTTTATCTTTTTTGTAGGTGAATTTTTTTTCAATTATGAACATATATTCAAACTATTCTTTCTCTCAAATATCGGAATGTCAATGGATTGAGGTTCTGATTCACCAAATCAAAATCAACATTTATCTTGATTATATTATTAGTTGCTTTCAAGGCTAATTTCACAATATAATAATATTGTGTGATAGCATATTCCTCCTTAACAAATATAACTGATACTTTAAAGTCTAAACATTTCAGCAATATTAGGCAAGTAATATTTTCCAAAATTCTTGGTTCAAATATATTTTTATTATGTACACATAAATAGAGAGGGAGCAAGCCTCTGCTGGGTGAGACTCAGGGCCAGATTGTTAAATGTCGCCTTTCCCGTCCCATGACCGGCCCCACATAAATGAGCTCGGCGCTACACGGGACCCGGGGAAAAGTTGAAGCTTTCCTTGTCTTTTCCCTTTTCTTTTAGCCCCGGGCAGGGGAAGGGTTGGGTTTTAGGGGAAGGAGTACTATGCCACGCCCTGTGCTGGGGACAATGAAATCTCCTTCAAAAAACGTGAAACTTTTTTTTAGGAAAAAATAGATGTCTAAAAACCGGGGAATGACTAAATTAAAAAAAAATAAAAAAAAAAGGCGCCCCCCCCGCTTTTCCCAAAGCAGCCTGGGGACGCGGAGTGGTCCGCTCTGCCCAGCCCTGTTTGTGGTTGTTTGTGTGTGTCCCCCGTCAAAAAAAAAAAATTTTAAAAACACTTTTTATTACGCACAAAGGTTTTTCGTAAATAAACAAGTAAAAGTAAAATAAGTCCCTGAAATCTCTATATCTTATCCAAAAATTGGGGTGAATAGTTTCAGAGGAGATCCCGCACCAGTGAAAGGGGAAAGGGAAGACGGGTTTTGTGCTTGGTCTTTGTTTTTTTATCCCTTTACCGCCCATGCGACAATACTTTTTCGGGGGCTCCAAAAAATTTTGACGGTACCAAAATTTTAAATTTGTGAAAGAAATAAAACTCTTCCCCTAAAAAGAACATTTTTTCCAAACTGGCTTCGTTTTCTTCTGGATATGTTTTTTTGAAAAAATCTTTTTGGGTGTTTTCTTTATGCCCTCTAAAGTGTTTCGTGGCGAACTAATGTTTAAAAAAAAAAAATAAAAGCCTAGAAAATTTTTTTGACAGTCCTAACACAGTTATCTAAAATCTTTGAAGTCTTATTTTTAATTTGGGAAATTAAAATTTAAAAATCCCCTAAATTTTGGTTTTTTTGTTTGCTATTAGACAGCTGTTATGTATTTACAATTTCTGAACCAATAGTTACACACGCTGCCTCTCCCCCTTAAAATGCGGGCCCAAAAAAAAAACTTACCCTAAAAATAACTTTTGGACTTGATTAACACCCAAATTTTGAACACAAAAGCTTTATTTAAATCCAAAGGCCAATAGGGTCTGCTCAGCATATTCAGTAAAATAATGGCTCACTAATCATCTCTTACCCGGGGGCTGCTTGAGTTTTTAAATTTTTCCCGGCCCCAAGGGGGCCCAAATGAAATATTACAAATTTGGGTGGAAAAAAATATCAAAGTCAAAGTAGTAAAAAACCGGGATCCGGCAATAAAATCCCATTTTTAAAAACCCAAAGACGGGTTTTTGTGGGTTTGGTCGGGAGTTGAAAAATCTTGGGGGAATTCACCAAAACCCTTTGGTGACTGTATGAGGGGGAGGTTTTGGGGTAGGTGGTGGAGGGAGTATGGGTTTTAGTGATAATACAAAGTGCTCTATATTTTTGGGCCCATAAAAGGGACTCTGATGACTCTTTATTTTCTAAAATTGTTCAGAAGGCTGTGGTGAGGGAAAAATACACCACAAAATAAAGGGGTTTCGTAGAAAGTAAAAAACAAGAAAAAGAAACGTTAAAAACGTAAAACGTAGTTTGGCAGATGGTGGTGTGGGTATGGGGGGGGGCTGACTCTCGGCTTAAAATGTGCACAGTTTGTGGACTTCTCAATTTTTTGGCGCGGTTTTTTTATGCGCTTCAAAAACGCGCTTCTGGAAGGGTTGCCCCAAACCCCGGGTTAATGCCAAATTTTCACGTCACCGTGCCTTTAAACCCCAAGTTTAACATGATAAGTTTTGTATGACAAAAAATCTGAATATGCTGGAAAAATGGGTGAGAAATGAGGACACCCAACCCCAACATAATTTTCCCAAAACCTTTCCCCTGAAATAAATAGCGATCTTTTTACTAAAAATAAAATACTGTGGGGAAATAAAAATTTAAAGTGATACTCAGGGAATCTTTTTGACTTTTTTTCCCTTTTTAACACTTCAAAAAGTATTATCAGTGGTTTACTTTTGGGAACTTGAAAACCCCACAATTCCGCTGTCTCCCCTTTACTGTTCCCCCGCTCCCCGACCTTGGAACTCGAGTGGTTCTTGAAAACCCGCAACCAAAGGGGAAAGGAATTAATTCCCCTTTTTATTTTAAAAATCCCAAAATGGACAGATTAAAAACATGCTCTCACCAGATTATCTTAATTACCTTGGGGAAAGCTTTTTAAATATAAATTTTCTCCCATAGTGTATTGCCTTCAATTGTATGGGTTAGGAAAAGTATTTTTTTGCAAACAGGAAAAGTTTGCACTGAATTAAAAATTGAAAGTAAAAAACAATTGAAAACCCCTTCTACTCTTTTAATGGTGGGGGTTACAGCCCCCCGAGGTTTTTTGAAATATATTTCACCGTAATGGCAATCCATAATGTTTTTATTAAAACAAAAATTTCCGCTCACTTTTCCCGCTGGGGCTCTAATAAGTGGACTGTTTGGGGCCAAATAAACCATTTGGCCCCCCTGCTGGTGGCCGGGGCTGCTGGTCCCTGAAATGGTTTCGCCGTACTCCTTCCTCATTATTGGGAAAGGGTTGGGGATTTTCTGACTTTCTTGGGGCCCGGGGGTGGGGCGCATCTCTCTTTATAGGCCGCGAGGGGTTGGTATTTTTTTGGCCCCCCCTGCTGCCAAAGCCTGCAATGTGGGGGTCAAGTTTTTTGTTAAATTTCATATTTTTGAACATAATTCAAATGCCAACCACAGGTTTTTTAAAAGGTTCACACGGGCGTGATTTCGCCATACATGTTGGGGAGGAGAAATTTTATTTAACGGGATGAATTTTAAAGGCCCTTTAATTTTTGTTTCATACCAAATTTTTATTTTTTTTCATTTATTATTTTTACATGTCTGACTAAATGTGACCCGGGGTAACCCCTTTTAAACACAGTTCATTGGGTAAATAGGTTTTTTTCCCATCAAGACTTAAGTCCAAAAAAATTTTTGGGTTTTTTCCACAAATTTTTTAAAGTGGGGTTTTTTGATTTAAAACAAATTGATTTTTAAATCACTGATTTAAATCATGATTTAAATCAAATATTTTTTTATTAAATCATCGATTTAAATCATAGCCTCATCATTATTTGAAAACGAGAGGGGAAAGAAGGAAAATTAAGCAAATGGGCTTTATGAACACCAAATTTTTATCATTGTAGTATAATGATATCATAATGAGACTAATGAGTGGTGCGGGGGAATCCACATGGGCACTTTTAGATAGCAAATTACCATGTGGCTGTTTTCACAGGAAAAATATTTTTTTCTCAGTTATATATATATTTTTGTTGTACTGTACAAAAAGCCACACTACTATAACCAAAAGTTGAATGTGCATGTTACTTTTGTTTATAAAAAGCCAAAGTGATATTAACCAAAGTTTAATGTGCATTATGATTATCAAACAAAAAATATAATTATCTTGTTCAACCGCCGAAGTAATTATTACTACAACAAAAATCCCATTGAGTCCGATTGATTTCCCCATTGGGAAGTCAAGTAGCAGGGATGACTATGAAAAATTAGGCCGAACAGTGATATAGTAAAATCAGGCAATATTTTGTGTAGCTGACTCTCATCACAGACAGAATCATGACCAGGGTTCACCTTTTATATGCCAACTAGGTTATTACCCGAGGTCAAATTAATAATTATTTGGTGTGTCTTTTGGGGTGGGGTAAGGCTTGCAAGACGGTAGGACCTCCCATTATATCATACACCTATTTTATACTATATATGCCCACGCGTATATTTATACCGATAACAGATAAAAATATACTAAGTGGGTATAACTATAATAATGGGTATAAATATTAAATATACTAAAGGCCAGCCTAGACCGGTCTAGACCGACCTGGCAAATGTCGCGAAAATGCGCTTATAGACGTAGGCCTATTGATATGAAAACGTCCATCACAGAAATAGAAAATATGTAAATTCATCTGTATTTCATGTTATATGCATTTTTAATTCACTTATTCTATCTCTTTTTAGTTATGAATATGCTAAAAAATATCATGTAGTAGTTAGATTTCATATAGAACATCAAATTAATAAAAGAGAAATCGATTTATATCAAATAAATCTGATTTAAATAAAATAAATCGGATTTTTTTTTTAATAAAAAAAAAATCTAAAAAATCAACAACCTTGTTATTTAAAGTAATCGTCCAGACCATTTCATAATTCCTGATTTTATGTAGTTAAAATATAGCCATTATCGACTATATATGTGTATATCGAGTATATAATATTATATTATATTATTATATATATATATATTATATATTTACAGTCAACCCTCGATTTAACGGACTAAAAGGGGAGAAGTGATCCGTTAAAGCCGATTGTCGTTAGAGCGAGGTTATTTGCCCAAGGGTGTGAAAATATAGGAAAAACACAGGAAAAATTGTGAAATAAATAAGAAATAATCACAGCCACAATCAGTCCGTGTAGCTATGTTGGGAGGTAAACAGTGACTGGCGCTACATGCTGGATTTGGTACGCTCCTACATGCTGTGAAATAAATGAGAAAGAATCCCCAAAACAACCAGACCGTGTAGCTATATTGGGAGGTAAACAGTGACTGGCGCTACATCAGGGATTGGCACAGTCGCCCACGACTGTTCGGGACTGTTATAGGAGAGGTAGTAAGTATCCAGGCTCAATCATTACTGCTTGGTTATGCTATGAAATATCATTATTCTAGGTAAATGTAGACATATAATCGCATTTTAATGGCTATTATTCATACATATGCGTAAAGATATGAAAATACAAACAAGGCGCTCATCCACGCCTGGCAGCGCGGCCGCGGCAGCAGCAGCAGCAGCATCATGAGACATTATAATAACCACAAAATGAGATAAAAAGGAAGAAAAAGTCTCCGTAAAGTGATGAGTTATCCCTAAAATGTTGGTGTTTCTCTCAGCGTCTGGCTAGGAAAGGTAAACAAATGATCACAACTCAAAGAAAAAAGGAAAAAGAAAGAAAACTAAAGAAAGGGCTACAGAGTGGCAAAGAAGGAAATCTGTGTCAAGCTCGAGCTCGAGCTTGACAGACCTACAAAGCAATATAAGCAGAAGAGGTCACAAGAAGAAGAACAATAACAGTAAGCCAGACACAGGCCGTGGCTGTCAAAGGTATTGCTTATTATCATGCCTATTGCTCATCATTTTTATATATTATATGGTTGTGATGAGCTGTTCTATACACGTGTCACTATTTAGGTCAGTGTAGCACTGTGTGTCACCTTAACCCGTCGGGTGCCAGCGACGTAGATCTACTCGGCAGGGGTGTCACCCCAGTGCCAGCGACGTAGATTTACGTCGGCAGGGCGTGTCACCCCCAGTGCCAGCGACGTAGATTTACGTGGCAAAATTTAAAAATTCATTTCGGCAAAAACTATTCACTTTATTATTTTCCATTTCCACATAGGGTGACACATGCACCTTTGAGCGATATGGCAACAGTATAGCATGTGGATAAGGCTGCACTCACACCAAGCGAGTTGAGTTGAGTCGAGTCAAGGAGAGTAATTGTCATAACGAGTGAAGACTCATTGTGATTCGAATTGACTCGACTCAACTCGAATTGTTGGTGTAAAACAATCTCTCTCGAATTGTTTGGTGTAAAAACGAATCCTCTCTCGAATTGTTTGGTGTAAAACGAATCCTCTCTCGAATTGTTTGGTGTAAAACGAATCCTCTCTCGAATTGTTTGGTGTAAAACGAATCCTCTCTCGAACTGTTGGTGTAAAACGAATCCTCTCTCGAATTGTTTGGTGTAAAACGAATCCTCTCTCGAATTGTTTGGTGTAAAACGAATCCTCTCGAATTGTTTGGTGTAAAACGAATCCTCTCTCAAATTGTTTGGTGTAAAACGAATCGCTTATTATTTTCCATTTCCACATAGGGTTACACATGCACCCTTTGAGCGATGTGGCAACATTATAGCATGTGGATAAGGCTGCACTTACACCAAGCAGATCGAGTCAAGGAGAGTAATTGTCATAACGAGTGAACTCGTGTGATTCGAATTGACTCGACTCGACTCAAATTGTTTGGTGTAAAACGAATCCTAAGGTGTGCGTAGGTGTATAGGGATAAGAGATTGATGGTGTTTCAGTATGTTTTATCACCACGAGCGCTATTATGTCTTGTCCCAGAAAGCGAACTTTGACAGACTCTGAGTTGGTTTAAGAAGTTTTAGGGAGAACCTAAGGGGATTTTGATTCTGACGACTCTTTTGATGACTCTTGTGATGACCGGGATTACATGCAATCATCAGAACCGTCGTCAAGTGGTGAGGAGAGTGAGGTACCCTCGTCACGCAAGATGGTGTACGATGTTTACCGGAAGGCATCGACCCCTATGCGTCGCCTCCCCCTTCAAGGCAATGAAAAGAGGATGTGAACGAACCCAGACATCATCGGTGCCCACATGGCTGGCCAGTCCAGTGACCATGCAACAAAAATCGTTACCGGGAAAGCCAGCTCAGAACAAGCGAACGAAAGTGAGTGGTGCTGGGCCTCTTATCACCAAGGGTCTGCCCTTCCTCTCCCTTCCCCGCTGATGCCGACATGCCGTCCCCACCTCGCCTTGACATACCAACACTTCCTCTTCCTACAACCCCACAACCTGGTACGAGTGCGGGTGCAGCAACAGGGAAATGGAAGGGGAAGGCAACCTCATCCCAGCTTCACGTGGTGGGGGACGCCGCAGGGGAGGTAATATTCCTGCACATCACGACGTGCCTGACCCTGAATCGACGAACACAGGGGGTGAAACTGACCTTGTGTGGGAGTGGGAGGATGGGAGTAGCTTCACCCCAACCATTCACCCCTTCCTCGACGAGGCCATCGCTGGGGTCAATGTCCCTGAACTCATTCCTGAGTCAATATATGCAGATTATTTATATATTTCTTCCCAGTGGCCCTCATAGAAACAATAGTGGGGCTAACAAAATCCTACAATCATTTCAGAATGGGGGCGAAGGTGCAGACAACATACACTCGATGTTACCATTGGAAGGATATTGATGTCAAAGAATTTTACTCCTTCATTTGTGTCGTCCTTCTGAAGGTAACAAATTTTAATGCAAGAAAGTATTGGTCAACCGACCCCCTAGTTTGCTACCCCATTTTTGGCCAAATAATGTCAAGAACAGGTTCTACGATATCATGGGGAACTTGCATTTCTTTGATAACCTCGATCCTGCCATGAGAGAGAGCAACGACGTTATGAGAAGGATTAGGCTTGTTTTTGAAACACCTCAGGGGCAAGTCTCGTCATCATTCAATCCCCAAACCCGAAACTTGTGATCGACGAGAGCTTGGTACTGTGGCGAGGCAATCTCAGTTTCCGGCAATACATACCAAGCAAACGTCACCGTTTTGGCTTCAAACTCTTTGTGATGTGGGACTGTCAAAGGGGTACATACAGGATATGCTTCTCTACACTGGCCAGCAAACAGAGATTAGTGAGGACAGGAAATATGGAGTCTCAGGTGAAATGGTCAAGGCACTGATTGGGAGGTACTTGGGGCGAGGCATATATTTTACATTGGGCAACTGGTATACAAGCCCCCTACTCGCTCATTACCTCTTCAAGCGCGACACAGGTGTTTGTGGTACTGTCAAGAGGGGCCACAAACATATGCCAACATTCCCCGTGTCAAAAAAGGCTAGTGCACTTATTTCACAACCAACAACATCATCGCCATGTCCTGGATGGACAAAAGAGATGTCAACTGCTCTCCAGTGTCCATCGACCCCTCATGCAGACTTCAAAATCATACGACTACAAAGAGAAGAAGTACATCGACAAACCTGAAGCAGTGATGAACTATAACATAAATATGAGACAGGTAGACAAATCTGATGCCATGATTTCAAGTGTTGAGTGTGCTAGAAGAACAATGAAATGGTATAAGAAGATGTTTTTCCACCTCCTGATATGACGATTCTCAACAGCCACATTCTCTACACTCTGAAGACAGGGAAAAATCAAAACCTTAGAAGAGGTTCGTTATCGAGGTGGTGCGTAGTGTCTTGGCACACAACACGTTCAGAGAGTGATGCAAACGCCCTCACACACCTCTGCAGGGCCGTCAAGAGATGACCCGCGCGTTTGGGAGTCTCGCACTTCATCTCAACAATCCCGCCACCGGGAACACAACAGTGGCCACAACGACGATGCCCCGTCTGCCAGCAAACCACACGACATGCCAAGAAGCGGAAGGACACGCGTTCACCAGTGCAGTGACTGTAATGTAGGGCTTTGCCTGGAGCCCTGCTTCAAAGAATATCATACATTGATCCATTACTGATAAGAGTTTTAAATGTATGTCGAGTAGTGAAATAAAGAGTCCAGTGACATTGTAATAATACTACAGTAATTGAAAATGATTATTAGATTATGAAAATGTATTTGCAGTCTGTATACTTCAAGGGTTGAAATGTAGTCATGCATCACACGCAAACAATAAACTCTATGGATAAAAAAACCGAAATGTAGCAAAAATGTTCATAGCTAGTTTTGACATGAAAAATAAATTTGTTAAGGGTTGTTTGTCATTATATTGTTTAACCTTTCACGCACGAAAAAGTTTAATAAGTTTTCCGTCCACTGCAACATCCGTCTTGTGCTCCCTTAAGGGGCCCCGCGAAATGGCCAGACTGTGCGGCGAATTATTTTTTTATGTTATCAATTTCACCAACGTGTATTCTTTTTTCCTGGCATTATTATATATCATTGGTTTTGCAAGAGATTATTCTGCCTTATGAAAGAAAAAAATTAACAAGAAATGCAAATAAATAGCGGAATTTACCGATTCCGAAAAAATATTGAGTAAAGAGAAATGAGAAATACTGATCACCACTTCGTAGCTCGAAACTTCCTGAGTCAACTTTTTATGGTTTATATGCCAATAAAAGCGGATTTTATGAGGATTCCAACGCTACCATTATAATTTTCATATGGCCATTATGGCCAGCTCGGGACACGTTTTATAGGGACGACAATGCGAGCGCACAGGCTGCCTGCTGAGTGGAAAATGACACACAAACCTTATTCATTTCACATCCACTCACACGAGAGTTGACAATTAGTTTATTTTATAGTCTAGGTTGGATTTACGAGAAA